>JAQIXD010000780.1:0-20993 GCA_034699985.1 Minunthozetes semirufus | reverse complement strand
GCCAAGGTTCCTGGGACCGGAAGTGCCCGTCAAGACCTCTACTTTAAAAATGACTTTAGTTGCATCCCCTTCTACTCGAATTCATTCCTTTTAGAAGAATTCATAAAAAGAGCATTTACTTGATATATTGAGTCAAAAGAATTTTGTTTAATATCTTCTTACGAACTTTTGGCTCAATTTTCATGATTTATTAGAAATATTTTTCGCATAAATAAAAACAATGAAAAACGCTTTAAGATATGTAGAGAACGGAATTCAATGATTGAATTTGAAGGGAAGTCATATTCTTATGAGAATTGTTTGAATAAATAAAAATAAAATATTTGCCCTAATATTTCTGTAATGTGAAACACTCTTCATTTACATATAAATTGAGCTATTCTTGAAATTCACCATTATTTTGGTGGTCATAGAATAAATAGTATTCTGATCTTTTAATTCGAGGTTTATTCAAGGTCAGACTTTTTATATTACAAGGATTCAGTGTTTGC
The DNA here is from genome assembly GCA_034699985.1 of Minunthozetes semirufus. NCBI lineage: Eukaryota > Metazoa > Arthropoda > Arachnida > Sarcoptiformes > Punctoribatidae > Minunthozetes > Minunthozetes semirufus. Next base: position 20,502 of record JAQIXD010000780.1, on the reverse strand, counting down.
ACCATGTTAATACTTTCCAAGGATTTTAATTAACCTAATTTTTATCGATTTAAATGAGTTTAAATACATTTTAGTCAAACACAAGAGGAGAGACCGCACATCAGTTTTCCTATATTTTTAACATTTTAATCGAAAAATATATGAAAGTGTGATATCACTGATAAGAGGAAAGCAGAGATTTATGCTACTGTTCTGCACAGTCATTGCTCAGCCCTGATTTGATTTAAAATTAATATATGAAACAAACTTTGATGGAAATGGGGTCTCTTTATTGAATTAATAGATAAATTGATGAAACAGTTGATTGCATTTAAGAGAATTCATAGAATGAAATCTAAATTCAATTCAATTCTTTAGGTTTTTCAAAGAATGGGTAAGAATTGAGAGACAAAAGTCGTAGAAGTAATGGGGAACACCTCCGGGGAATCGATTTGTATTCGAGTTCTGTTTTTCGTCGACATTCAGATTCTGTTTTATAATATTATATCAAAACGATAACCACTATATAGTGAGAGAGACTAATGTATGTAAGGCTTCACAACATCTTTCTCTTTGAATTCATTTTTGTTACTCATTTCTCTTCTTTTAAGATCCGAACTATTATTTTCTCAAATAATCGATTCAATCATAGGTCAGACTTAGTGATGATCCAAATGAAAGGGACTCTAAATTATAGAGAACTTGAGAATAATGTGACGACACTATTGGCTCTGACCCCCACTGACCCCCACTTCAAATCCATTTTCTTCTATAGTTTCGGTAAATAATTCGTAATAATAGTGACAACACTTTCAACAAAAGATCGCTTAATATATTTCATTCATTTTATTGTAAACCAAAAGAAAGGAATAATCAAATTGTTAGACAAAAAGATATTTAATTCACACTCATTAAATTGAATATGAAATAGAGTGACTTTGGTCATCCCATTTTGCTTGATAAATCTATGCAAAATATCCATTTTTAATTTGATTTGGTCTTCAAATAAAATATTTTCAGACTATATTTGGGTTAAACAAGAATTTGAGGCAAAGAATGTCTAAATGTTTATAATGAAAATAAGCAAACAATTCGCAAGAATTTTATTGTGTACGCAAGTTTAGCAAATATTTTAATTGGAGCAACTTGAAATTTATTTATATATTAACTCATAATTTTAAAATCAAAATACGAATCATATGATCCAAACTCAAGTTTTTAATAACTTATGAGATCTGAATTCAATCGATTGATATCTTATAAGAGTTGTGACAAAACGTCTCTTTTTATGAAAGTTTAATCAATAACTTAATTAAATTCTCGACAATTCTTCTGAAGTTTGGATACAAATATTAATAAATGCGTTTTGCAACCGATGTATGCTTTGAATGAATTGATGGCATTATTTTTCACTGAAATTCATGTCTCAAAGATTATTAGATCAAAATGAAAGCATCGATGAAATTCATATACTCATCACAATTATAATGACTGTCATAACATTAGGAACAGCACATCATTTGTATAGCATTACAGCAACTCAACCATTCTCTACTCAGCACATCCACTAAACTTTGGAGTCGATTCCATGTCTAATCCGAGCACTGGTTTCTTATACTTTCTACTATTCTGTCAGAACCGATACTTGTGCTCAGCTCTGGACCAGAATTGGCCCAACATTTGTGATGATAATGTATTTCTGAAGCATTCAATTGAATAACATTCCATATTAAACTTTACTATAGTTTTATGTAAATAAGTCTTTCTTCACATCAAATGATAGATTTTCTTGAATTTCTCCTATTTTTCAAAATGTTATTCGATATGAGAATACGAATACGAATAACAAAATAAATAAAATCAAATAAAAGTTACCAAACATTTATTCTACTCAAACTATCGATCAATTTTTATGAGAAATAACAGCTAATTATCTTAATGCCAGAAAGAGAAAGATAATTCATATAAAGAAAGTGTTAATTTATATCATTATTATACTGATACTATCATATAATTATCATTTTTGGTCATACAATTTTAAAGAGAATTAAAGTCAGATCAATTTCTGAATGTCAGTCGCGTTTTTCATAGTTTTACTCAATACGCGATTTTCTTTTGGCTTCTCTCTTGATTATATAAACAATTTCATCTTCTTGAGAGTTAGTAAAGCAAAAATTCCAATTTTTCATTTTAAGAAAACCAGATATTCTACTAAATGTTTTAAAAGGAGGATCCATTATTTGAAATGTATATGATATTCACAAAATTACAAAAATCAATTGCTTTTCTCGAAAACTAATACGAATTCATTGATTATTCCAAAACTGAATAACTGATTGAGTTTTGAAAGTTAATGAAAAACTCATTTATTATCCCTTTTTTACGAATAAATGAAAAATACGTAAAAAATTGAATAATTTTAGTGTGAAAGCCATCAAAAGATACTCTTGAGTTGAGATTTGAAGACATTTACATTTCTAATGAATGTGTTTAATGATATTTTCGTGTAAATTAGGGCTTAAATATATTTCTCATTATTCTAATGTCTCATTCATTAATCAATTGAAACTTTTGCCTTAATATGAATTCTTTGGCAACACTTCGGCTAAAGATATTAAAATTCGAGAAATACTTGAAATGTTTCAAAAAATGTAAATTATATGAGAAATAAGAAAAATATTAAATTTTCAAATGACTTCTAAATAATTTAACGAATGATTCCACCAATCATTAGAATTCAAGATGTGATTTGTCTTAAGTGCGGAACTGGCAGACCTTAGTCATGGTGTTCCTCTAAATTATATTCTAAATCGAAAGTTTTATTGAAATTTTGAGTCCCAATTGAGTTGAATCAACACTTTTATCGTGAATTTACTGTTGAATTGTCAATAATAAGCAAAAATTTTCGTATCATTAGATAAATGTATCGAACATTTCATTCTCAGATTTCTGTCATAAAAGCAACTGATTTGAAGTTATTTGAAATATTTGTTGAAATACTTCATCAAAAACAATATATTTTTGAATTCAAGTCATTTTCGTTTTATCGGAACTCATTTTTGTCAAAATGAACCCCAATTTTGTTCTTTTCTTGAGCTGAGTCAACAAAAAATGATTAAATTAGTTGAAACAAAGGCCTCTTAATTGAGATGAAATCCCTTTTAAATGATGTCTGAGAAAAACAACTAATTTTTCTAATGAAATGAATAATAAATAATTCAAAATCGTTATAAAAAAGCGATAATGTTTTGCATGTTTTTAATTTTGTTTCGAACGACCGATTAATTGAATGCAATTCTCTTTTCGTCAATTAATTTCATTCAGTTTTGTTTGCATAGAAAGGGCTTTATTTTATTAAAATAAATGATTCGGCTGTAAATTACTCGAACATTACTCAAGGGATAATTCAAATGGTGAGTCAAAGAAGCAAAACTTGTAACTTCACTCTCAGAGCGAACTTCTAATGGAGTTATTTTGCCTAAAATTTCCATCGATTTGATGTAACCCTTAATCAATAAAATACTAATTCTTTATTATAGGAAAACTTTTGATTTTATAAATTCAGACTTAATTGCAGTCAAAAAGCAAAAGATTTATTAATTAATTGATTGATATGAGCTCTGAAAATATGCTCAGATGAACATGTTGCATTCAAAATTTATCAAGAGACTATCGATAAGTAAGATAAATTGATTTTTCCCGATAAGTGAAGAATAACTCGAAATAGAAGATAAGACATCTAATTGAAGAGTTTCTTGGATTATACCATATTTTACCCTAATTTATACTAATAGCCTGACCGTTTGTTACTTGAATTGAGGGATGTTTTAAAAGATTTCGGTTTTAATGAATGAAATGAATTTTTATATTTTATTAGCCTTTCAATGATATTAAAGAATAAACTTTTGATGAGTGAATTAAAATGTAAAATCTTTAACCGTTTAAAAGATGTCACTCAAAATGACACTAAAAATAGAGCGAATGCTTGCCTTCAGTCATATCTTTGCACAGAATAATGCATTTAATAAATATGTCCTCAAATTTTCATCCATTGATTCAAATACATCTCTGAATAAAAAATTTCAATTTTAAAAGTATTTTGTGTTTAAGTGTTTGAAAGTAAAAATTCAAATTTTCAGGAAATTGCAGTGAAATTAATGGAGAGGATATAATTTTCAAAGTTAGATAAATGTGCTAGTCAAAAATTCATTAATATATATTTCCGAAAAAGTTAGCTCGAATGAAGTGAACATAGAATATAAGTGGAGCACTGGTTCAATGGGTTTTCCTTTTTGGCTTTTCCTTTAATGTTTATATGAAAAGATGCTAATAAAGGATTTTCAATATAACAGTTGAATATTTATAACAAGGAATTAATCAAGTATTTGGAGAGAGTTCAAAAGTGAAAGCGAAGTATCAATCATTTTGGTCGATGTGAAGGCGAATATCAATATTAGAATCTCATTCTTTGTTAGAAGAATTCATGAACTGCTGGATGAATGAGACGTTAGATATAGTTTTCATAGCATTCAATCAATTTGTAAAAATACAACATTTGATGGCAAAGCGTTGAATGCATTGAACGCTACATTTTTCACGACTAACTTAATGCAGAAAATGGTGTAAAAGTGCAGAAGTGGAGCACAATTGGATCGTATGGCTTGACATCCACCACATTAAAACTAATCCTTTAGAGCTCCTCCAAATTGCTGCCAATATATCCTATCTTTCAAATACATTTACGATTCACACATTTATTACATTTTAGAATAGATTTTAATCAATAAATGCTTTCTATTTGTTTTCAAAGAAATCAATTTTAGCGAAAGCAAAGTATAGCTCAAAATAATGTAATGCAATGTCATGTCATGTAATACTATTCTAATAGTAGTCTAATACTAATGCAATTGATTTACAATCGATTAACGCTTAAATTCCGATCACATTCGCAATCGATCCTAAAATTCAATTAATAATTGCTTTCAGTAGTAAATTCCTGTTTCCAAATGATCCATCTCTTCTCATCTCATCCTCTCTTTTTCCGGGAACTTTAGAATCAATGAAATTCAAAGAATAAAAAGATTGAAGTCATCTGTCTTTTACTGAATAATCGACAAAACAATCATTAAATCAATAATAAAATAATGAAATTTATATCATTTGTTGAAAATTAAGTTTGACTTCTGTGTGACTCTTGATTAATGCCATATTTAATAATTGATCATAATATGTGATGGTGGCAGTGGTGGCAGTGGTGGCAGTGGTGGCATTGGCAGTGGTAGTGTCAGTGGCACAACATTTTATTCAAATACAGTAATTATTGAGCTTTTGGTACATTTCTCCAGTGAATCAATTATTTGAATTAATTTAAGTGAAAAATACGACACAATTGTGAAGAGTTGAGTATAAAAGAGTAATCGTCTCAACAGAACAGTAGAGCCGAAGCTGTCATTCAAATCGCGTGATTCTGTCTCCAAATAAAAGTAATAATTTGAGACATGAAAAAAGTTTGTCATTTAAAAGTGAGTCGGATTTTAATGAAGGCTTGACAACAGTCAGCCCTCGCCTTCACTAATACATTCGCCAAATATTAGGGATGAAGTGTTACAAAAATTTTAAAAATGTAATTTACAACGAAAGCAGAAACTTTTTTTTAAAATCTCGGAGTAAATCATCCATAACTTTATATAATGAACTGATAAATTAGAGTTTAGAAGAGATTGGAAAAGTTGGTAGATATGTTTGAATGACTTTTTTCAGAGAATGCAATGCAAGACTATTTCATCGATTTTTAAATCGATAAAAATCAAAAATATTTCAACTGATTTTGTAGGAAAGTTATCAGTGATGAATCAGTCAATCAGTTATCAGTTTGTAAATTTCGGTAAATAACAAATTGTAAGTTACAATAAGTGTGGATCTGTCAGACCTTATTTAATATACAGATTTCGTATTTGAATTCAACAAAAGACTGTCCTCTGAATACAGAATTCGTTGGAAATGTGTCAAAGAATTTAATGATAAATAACGAGAACTACTGTTAACTGTTATTAATCTGCGGAAGAAATTAATTTTATTCTTAAAGTAGAAGTAAATTATATCGAGTATTGAAAAACTGAGTTTTAATTATTAAACATAATAATAGGTTTTATAAATTATTAATTTGTTTATTTACACTTCAAAAAGCGATATATTCTATCGGATAAAATATTATTGAGTGAACACATTTGAGGACATTTGGGCGCAACAATCGATTTAGTAATGACTTGAATCTGATAACACTTTTGCTTATTTGACAAATAAATGGGAAGTAAATCAAAATTGAATCGACACTGGAATCGTCCAAATGGTCCTAATCTAATCAGTAGATCCAATCGGTCTGCAGACGAGAATGGGTTCAAATACTTTGTTTGTTTGTATACAATATAATTAGTGAAACAGTTTTCGATTACTGTCTGGTCTTTGAGCACCAAATGTGAAGAGCTATTCATTAGATTATATAAATATCACTAAAAGGTTCACTTGTTTTGATTTCTGCTTACGTTAACAATATTTGAATCAATTTATTATTAATTAACGAAAAATTATTTATTTATTTCTACTTTTATTCAAATCTCAAGAATTGATTGAAAATCTGAATCAAATATAATGAAAACAACAGATCTCTTGAGATGAGATACTTTTATACTTTTGATTGTTTTTACCAGAATTGCTTGTTGTTGTTGTTGTGATTGGAATTTACTTCTTATTCCAAATACTCGAACAGGAATTGGATGTGACATAAGTGTCATATGTGTTGGATCTAAATGTTGTGACAATCCGTTAGTGACACTATTCTACTGATTGTACTATTCATATGAGTTCTTAATATAACCAAAGGATAATCACAATCAACACATCCCTCACAACTCTTTAACCTAAAGCTCAAAGTAATTCAAATATTGGCGAAACACAAAAATTCAGGCTTAGATTCTAAATTTGAACGATGGATGAATGGAGCAAGGATATAGTAAGGCTATAGTATGGGTATTGCATGGAGTGTAGTAGTGAGTGGAGTGGAGTTGGAGGCAGAGAAATGACATAACAGTTAATGATAAATCTCATAAAATAAATAGAGCGACGACTCGAAAATTAAAGCTTTATATCATAACTGCAGAGATATTAATAATACTCTGAATATTGTTTTGTTTGATTTTCTCTAACAAATCCAGAAATAAACAAAAAAACACGAGTTTTATATGTTATAGAGTTTAGAGTTTTGATTGAATGCCATAGAAGTGACGGTCAATAAAATCGACGAAATAATTGGATTGAGATCAGAGTCTGAGACCTAAACAGAGACCGAAACATAACTAAATGGAAGAAAAGCAAAGCTTTTGGTTTTCTCTAATTTTTGCTTCTTTTGGGGAACTCTTCCTCTAATATACAAAACACTATTATTTCAATACTTCATAATATGAGAGACCCATTGGTTTTGTTGCAAATAAATTGGTTTTCGGATACAATTGACTAATAATAACATTCATTAGACAAATAACCAATGGATGTATCGATGCCTCAAAAAGCTTTCATTTTGGTTATTGACCATTGAGTTCGGATTTTGTCCGCATTATCGACTCAAATGAATATCTTTTATTAGACTTTCATTTTCATCTTCACAAAGAATAACCGAAATTCATTCACAAATTAATTAAAATGGTTTTGAAAATCGTTTTCAACGAAAGAAATGTTTTCATCTCATTTTGTTTAAAGCTTTTCCAGTCGTTTATCTTTTGTTTTTATTTAAAGCCATTCCATATAAAAGCGATTCAAACATATTTTGATTTATGACTCTTTACGCAACATTTCTTGGGTTTGAAAATTATCGTTCATTTGTGTCAATAATACAAAAATAAATAAATCCATTCAAATACATGTCTGAAGTTTGACTCACTTTTATTTTCAGCCCAACTATTATACACTTTTTTGTATTTCATCCCTCTATTCAATACTTTTATCCATTTATTCTCATATTTTTCAAAGAAAAATAAAGTAATATAAAGAATATAATTGAAAATAAATAAAACAAGATAATCTATGTCCATATAAAGGAGGAAATAAAGAGTTGGCATAACTCCATTTGTTAACTAAATTACGAGATTAATTTTTTCAGTCAATGTTTTCAATCTGATTAAGTTATTAGAGTTATTCAAGTTTAACATGATTTGCCTTCCTTTGCTTCCTTTCATTCCTTTCATAAACCAATATTTATCCATTGCTTTATTCAAACAAATAATTTTTTCAACATAAGGGATCTCAATTATTTTGGCTCTTTTTATTGAAATCTAATTAACAGAACATCTAGCAAATGAGCATAATCATATTCATATTTTTAAAATGACAGCTAAGTTATGTAATAACTCCCAGATATTGTATATCAATAAATGGGAATTACTCTCAATTATGATTGAAATCTTATATTATGTAAAAGTGATGGCAATTCTGTAATCAAATAATTGTTTGACTCGAAAGGCGTCGTTCGGAGTAATTGTCTGAAAGTAGTGTTCATTCGTAACACGTTTTATGAAATTCATGTTTTGGTCCATAAATTCATAGAAAAAGACAGAAATTAGAAAAACAAAAGAAAAATATAATTTTAATTACAAAACGAGTCCTAAATTTTTAAATAATTATCTGATGCGTAATTATATGAGTATATAATCATGGACATTCATGAGTCTATGATGGACCATTCATGACTGAATTTAGTATAACACTATTGATTAAAATCTCAAAACCAACTTAGAATTCATTCAACAAATTGATAATAAAATCGAAATCTTTTGATAAACAGATAATAATCTCATTTATATTCACAATTTTTAACAACTGATAAAAGAAGTTATTTTAAGAGTGAAAATATCGCAATAAAGCCATACATAAAGGCATACATAAAAGCATTGAAGCTCTCATTCAAAGCCATATTATTCTCAATTCTATTACTTTTATCTAATTATCTGAATTCAGTTCTGAATTATTTATTCGGAATTTTGTGTAAAAATGTTTGACTTTGACTGACCTCATACCAAATGATATCATATAAAAGATATAGTAATTAGAAATACATTCACGTTATGGATATGGAAACGAATATTATTCCTAATATTATCATAAATCACGCGTTTTATCAAAATATCCCTATAATTGGCTAATATTTTATTGATCTCTATTTCACTCAATTTTTCCCATTAATAGAATTTGATGACCCTTTTATGATCATTTGATAACCAAGAATATCTGTTTTCTCTTTAAATATTATCAAATTCAATACTCGTCGATGCAAAAGATATTCTTCAAAACATGAGTATTAAATAGCTAAGTTCTATTAACTATTTTATAAACAGTACATCTACTTACATCTAATAGAACCTAATATAATAGAAATCAAACATGATCAGAATAAGTATTGACTACTAGTGAGGCACATTTCTTGTATTAAATTTCATGTAGAGGCGGATAATTGAAGTGTAAACGAAAAACATATCGAAAAGACAGGAAATCCCAAGAAATATATGAATATCATTGATATGTTGTTTTTGTATTGAATCCTGAATTCAACTCAAAAGACATAAATTCATTGGTTTTCAGTCCATAAAAAAGAAGACATCAATTGTTTTGTCATTTAATGCATTAGACATTTGTATTGACTGAAGAATGCACTTATCATACAAAGAGATTAGTGAATCAAACAGTGAACCAAAGAGTGAATCAAATTTGTCAAAGAATTTCTTTTTCGATATTCGATATCGTGGTATAAATCCAGTGTCAGTTGTTTGATGAAGAGCTCTACCTGTCCTCTGACTTTGGGATTCATATTATTTGGTATATCTCTATGGAAACTGTATTCTCGACAGCAATAGATGACAGACAGACATACTCTCCAACAAAAAATAGGGACAAGTTTTAGAACTCTATTAATCGAAACTCTTTTAAATAAGGGATAAATTGAAGACAAGAAAAGTATTTATCGCGTGCTATAGATTCTACAAAAAAAGATGATAGTTTGCTCTGATTTGGACCAACTTATTGTTCATTTGAGTCAATCCAATGTAAAGCTATTATTAGATGAGAGAAAACAGAGTTTCTTATAATTCATTGCGTCTGAGTTTAAGACTAAAAGCATTCAAAGAACTAATAATAGTTTGATTTTCCTCTCAAAACCAGTTTTTAAACTCCAATTCAATATAATTATTCTCAATATTTTGTCGAATTTTGTATTGAATAAGAAATCAAATGGTATTGAATGATGATTTATTCTGATCATAATTATTGATCACCATATTGATTCTTAATAACTTATTGATAAAATAAACAATTAACTCTATAATATGAAATTTCTCAATTTCTATAAAATTGTCAGTATTTATATCTAAATCATTTAATAATTTAATAAAAGTGGTTTTGGCGTCAACTTGATAAAAACCAACTTAACAAACTCATTTTTAAAAGTTGGGTTTGCATTTGGTAATAGATATTTTGAGAAAATATCAAAACAATGTTCCAGAATATACGAACATTTTGTTCTTTCTTTGAAATATTGGAAAAATTCAAGAATAAGACTAAAAACAAAGCACTTTTTGCATGGTTGCAAAAATAAGATATTTTTCACTCGTTTTGTTAAGTGGTTGAGTTGTTTCTGATTTAGACTTATAAGCACTTAAGTTAATTACTATTAGTATTGGACTCTTGCCTTATTCCATCATTATATTGATAATTCTTTAATCAGGTTTCAGAATCTTGTAAAGGATTATAGTATTTTTCATCAATTTTAAACGAAATTACACACTAATTCTAAATTGACCATGATGCTTTCATGAGATAAAACACGAGCCATTGAACCCTTTGAATTAATAGAGGTATTCCTAAAGCTTTACTATAATTTCATTTAATCCGTTCCTATTTTTGAGGGAATAGAAGAATAGAAGGTTTACAAAAATTAAATAAAAAATTCAAATGAAAGCCAAATATTTATTTTGAAATGTAATGAAAGTTATTTAGTTTTAATGGCAATAAAAACGCGAATAAAAGTTGTTTTAATTCAAAATATATGAGCTCTGAATAGTTATTTGTCCCAAAACAACACTAATGATAGGCTAGTAATGTCTTTACTATTCTTTAACTATTATCAAGTTGCTATTTTGTTTTTCAAATGAAAATAACGATAAATAATTCAAGAAATGGAAGAAAAAACGAATTCACAAACAATATCTCCGTTGAAAAACGACACAAAAATCTGATTAAATTGTTTTCGAAATTATATTATATTAGAATTCAATTAAAGGAATGTCTGAATCATGTACTCAATTGTCAAAATAGTTTCAATAAATTGGCGAAGAATTTGATTTATTTCCAAAAGAAGGAATAAAATTAATTCTTGGAAAAGAGGGACAAATTTGCATTCATTGCGAGCCATCGCTTGAAAGGGGGTTTCGTTTAATTTATTGTTTGCAATGATATTAAAAATTCATAAGTTTTAGTTCGTCCTCGAAATGAGATCATGCATTTCACTGGACTATCATATGAAGAGTTATTATTAGGAACGGCCAACAACTCTGGAAAAGCAATCAAATTAAACTTAACAATGCACAACCAAATCTACTACTTTAATAACACAGAATAAAAAATTAGCCCCAACTCACTGACCCATCACCTAAATCACCGAATAGAGCCTCAAACAATCAGACACTACTATTATATTTTGAAATTTTAATTCAATTAAAACTTATTCTATAATTTGTTTTATTATTAAAAAGATAAGTAATTGAATAACAAGATTAAAGATATAATTTGTAAAACAACTTTCAAGAAGCTATTACTATCTTAGATTATTATAAAAATGATTTTCCAGAATATTCTTTGGTGTGTTTTTATTTGTAAATTGAGTATGATCATTTACGCGCTCATTTATTAAATAGATTCACTGAATAATTCTGAGTACAATAATTATTATGTTAGCCATTTGAGAGAGAGAGAGTGGCCAAAACAAACGATCAAAATTAGTAAATGATTTGATTCTAACAATTATGCGGTCGTTTGGAAAATATTAGTTCAGAGAAATGAATTGATTCGGAGTATTATTAGGAAAAGTGAGCCCATTATCAAAGTTTAATATTTATTATATGAAATGTTATTATATATTATATTATAGTTTGCAATCAATTGAGAATAAAAAATAAATAATTCATTTTATGAAATATCAATTCGACTATCAGTTGACTGTTGGCTGAGATTAGGTCTGTTTTTTGAAAAATGGTTCCTCACTTAGTAAAGCAAAAGTTGATTTGAAAAATGGTCAGAATTGATGCCATGTTTTTAGTGTGGGATAAATGTTTGTTCCTATGAAATGATTTCAGATGAAAACCCAACAAATAATGTATTTCAAAGAAGTGTCTCTCAGTTCAGGAGAAGACAGTCTCTGCCATCCATTGCCTCCATTTGTTTTGATGAATGATAGATAATATACTCTAATATACCGAATAAATAACTTTAGGTTCGCTAACAGTCTGTCGTTAAGCAAAATAAAACTCTATTTTCAGAAAACTTTAAATTAATAATAATTTTGTGAAAATTAGATGAGAGGATAGGATAGTAAAGGAGAGCAGAGGAGGGTCTCTTCCAAATAGGTTTACAATTATGTTAACTCAATCACAAAACGAATTTCAATGTAATCTAGTCAAATTGATTATGCAAATTATATTATCCAATAAAGTTTACATTGAATTTAAAATTCTGGTATAGATTTTGATTTTGTCGGAGACTTTGTATATACATTACTATTAGCCAAATATAAGAATGTTTTATATGAATCAGAATAATATTCTTCCACTTTTGCGAAGATTTATTGTGGTTTTTGTCATTTTGATCGCTGCCAACAACGTGTCGACAATATTTGTTTTTCTTATAACCGATCAATATTTATGTGACATTTATCGAAATCAAATGAGATTCAGGCCCTCCTCTACTCCACCAATACATACCAAAAATTTATTCTCTGATTAATGATTATAGTTATAAAAATCCATATAATTAGTCAAATATTCAAAGTATTGTCAATTGATTACTATTTATAAGAAGTTCATTGAGTCTGAAATGAGTGATGACTTTGAATACAGTTTTGACTTCACTACTAATCAATGATTATTTGATTTCTTCCGTTTATTTTATTTGCTTTTCTTTAAGTTTAAATACATTCAGGACTGAAAATATTGACATAAATTAGTGAATTACCATCAGTTGGTTTAAGGCTAATTAATTTGGACCTTTTGTTCGCGTGACACAACTTTTGCTCAACATATAGACGTCGGTATTGTATTGCTTTGTATTGCGTGCTGTCATTCACTTAATTATCATCTCTTGAAAAAAAATGTTTATCGAAAGCCTTATCTTAATGTTTATCCTTTTTGTCAGTAAAATAATTGTCTAATTATAATAAATTACATAACATTTCATAAGTATTCAACAATTTTCTTATAACATGATTAAAATATAAGTAATATTTAAGTGATTTTTAAAATAACTTCATTAACATGTGAGGGATGTTTTGAACAGAAGCTCGGATTAAGTTAGAGCTTCTTTTGAAATATTTTCATTTTGTTATCAAATTAAAAGAAATTGTATTATGTAACTAACAAAGCAATATTGAACAAGATAAAACTTGGTTTTAATTAATTTAGAGAGAAAGACATTGTCATAACATATAACAGCGTTATTCAGAAGAAGAAAAAAAAATAGGGAAACGCATAAAATAGCGCTGATTTTAGAGATAAAATTATTGGAAAATTTGTAATGTCTTATGTCTTTTGATAACATTTACTAACATTTAAATCGATCGATATATTCGTTGCGATCAACCGATGAATACTTTGTTCGGTTTATAATTGATTTTAGTTATCATCGGAGGAAAGGAATGAATTATTTCAGAGACTAATAAAACAATGATTTCGTGTAATCGAAAAGCAATGGTTTCTGTGATTTGCTTCTGAAATATGCGAAAGAAATCGATGGGAAGTCTCTATAATTTTTATTTTCAAATTCACTCTATTTTAGGTCTGAAATCGATTTACGAAACAATTTGAATAAATTTTGAATTTCATACGAATTTCCTTAACTTTTTTTAAGGGAATATTCATTGATTTAAATCTTCGTGTTTTACGAATAAGTTTGAAGTTTTCAGAGTTTCAAACGTTTTATCGTTTCCTAAAAGAAGTCAGATTAACGATTCAGTGTTCACTTCATAAGTATGTTTCCATGAATACCTCACCATGCTACTTGTTAGACACTTAACATGCAAGTTATTTCCTGCCAAAGAGACATAATTTCAAAACAAGACGATGGAAATTAGCACATATTATACAGACATTTATAGACATAAAATCTATGGAAGACATTGATTTACAAATTGAATAAAATTTGCGAAAAGAAAATCTCTGAAACATTCATAAGAATCTGATTTTTGTTTCAAATTTGATTTCCCAATCCTTTTAACGATTTATTAAATAAATCGCAAATTGATTGAAGAAATCTTGAGTCGATATTTTCGATTAGAAAGATCTGTGCGAGTAAGTAGAGCATCAACAACAAGATAATCTAAAATTTTTATTTGTCACTTCTGATAATTAGTTAACATCAAGAAAGCAAACTTCAGTGAAAGGATTTGTGACAGAAATTAATGGATCCAATAAATTAATCAATAGTTGTAATCATTAGAAATGAATGAATGTATGACTTCTTAATCGATTTTAATTGATTCCTCTGTAAGTAATCACTTGTTTTTGAATTACATTTTGTTAATGAAATAATTTTATTATTCTTCTCATTCTGTGAAGAATATGTTTAAGTTTATTTGAAAATGATGTCTCACTGATGGATACTATGGGGTGGAACTCATATAAGTTATCATTTTATAGAAAGAGATGAAAAATTAAAAAATTATTCTCTAATGTATATAATGTTAGTGATTGTGTTCAGTTGGTCTCTCATGAGACCAAATTCTACCAATTTATTAGCCATTATTTCATTGAAGTGCAGACAATTCAGAGCCAATTCTCAATGTTTTTTCACATGTTTTCAATGATGAGAAATACAGGGAATAATTCAGGACATGATTTGTATGATTTGTTCACTTTCTTCACTCTTCTTCTTCACATTATATATAAAAGTTTGTAATTTAATCGTTGAGTTATCGCAGTCTTTATAAACAAAAATATGGTTTTGTGGACAAAACTCATTAAAGAAGATTTACAGCAAAACTCTTATCAGAAATCAAAAGTAAGGCATAAGAAGGCACACGAAGAAGAAATTGAATGAATGAGTGATCAAAATAATGTGTTTTGTTCTCAGGTAAGCCTTAACTCATATTTCTATTGTTAAGTAACTTCTTGTAAAAAATAAGTCATTTAATAGGATATTGAGTTATGGCTCTCCTTTAAGATGTTGGAGGATATAACCTATTTATTTAAAGTGCTATCTTTTTAAATGAATTCAAATTTATTATTATCTCCAATAGTTATGTGACTATAGGTCTGATTCGGGGCTGTGCTGTTCACAGTCACTGTCTGTTCAATGCTATCATCGAATCAATGGCTTCACTGATGGAACTCAAGTATTGTCTAATATTCCTCTTATAAGTTGTCTTTTGAAAAGCAGTAAAATATATAATAATAATAAATGGTTAGACTGTCCACATCTGGCCGAACATACACTTTATCTTCAGTTTTGAAAGTATTTCACCGAAAACATAGAAAAGTATTACTTTCGCTGAAATCCGTACATAACTTAACTCTAAAGAAATGTTTTGCTTTTGGTTCGCATTTTTCCGTTATTTAAATAAACATTTTTTCCATTTTCATGAAAACATGTAAAATCATTATTATTATTATTACACTCAGTAATGGATGGCAAATAAGGTAAATAAGGCCCAGGCTCATTTGTTTGAATAACAAAATCCTACATAAATCCATTCCAATGTCTTCCCATTGATTCACTTGTTTTAAATAATTGATAGAAAAATGACTCAAATTTTTCATTTAAAATAAAATAACATTAAATAACATATAATTTCATTAAAAGCACAGAATTGACGACAAATTCTAAGGCAAAACAATTCAACACTAATTTCTCTTTCCAGAGGACAGACTCTTTCAAACGGTTTATTAGTTTTGGAATTAATTTTGAACACAAATTAAATAATTTTATTATTTTAAGTATTATTTG
The DNA here is from genome assembly GCA_034699985.1 of Minunthozetes semirufus. Taxonomy (NCBI): domain Eukaryota; kingdom Metazoa; phylum Arthropoda; class Arachnida; order Sarcoptiformes; family Punctoribatidae; genus Minunthozetes; species Minunthozetes semirufus. The sequence goes on along the minus strand of JAQIXD010000780.1, from coordinate 4,272 downwards.
AATAAAATCTGAAAAATCAAAACAAATGATTTGGAAAGGGATTGAATCAATGATTTCTCATAATAAAGACCACAATTGAATATATTCTTGACTTTAATATTCGAGGAATTATTGAATTTCAATAATATTCGTGAATTACATCTGTAATGAATGTTTGGACATTCAAATAGATATCAAATGAAGTGAATGATTGATTAATATTTATATTATGGTAATTAATTGTTCGAAGTGGAGATCTTTTGTCGATTTACTAGTTGTCGGTCACAATCATTATTAATGTTTCTTTTGTTGTCGCGAACGCCATATATTATCATAAATACATTAAAAATAGACAGACAGGGGATGATCACATAGCATCTATTAAGTTTGAAAAAGCATCTAGTTACAAGAGACCAGATTTTTCAAAGTAAAATGACACACAAAAAACGTGAGTTTCATGAGAATGCAATTTCTATATCCTTTTGAGAAAATAGTTTAAGAATTGGGAATTCAAGTGAACACTAATCTCATACATATTCTCACAAAATATATTAATATTTAATCTCTTTTGGATTTATCAGAGAAATTGAATGATATTATTATTTTAGACTTATAAAACACGGTTGACCTAGGTGGTAGTTGGTAGTAGTTGGGTAATAGTGTAGTAGTAGTACATCAACAGACTGCCACTCAAAAGTGAATTGCGATTAAAACTGTTAAAATTGCTTATATTTTATATGAAATATGAATTTATATTGAAATTCAGGTGACATTTGACTTTCAAAATCTTATCGATTATTATCGCCAATAAAAGGTTCAGCGATTTTAGAGATGTATTTCTCTTAAAATATAGTCTGCGCCCCAAAAACGTGATGTGATGTCTGTTTGTCTTAAATGTGGCACAGATTGCAAAATTAGATATCAATTGAATGTTTGCAACACATAAACAGTTAACCAAACTATAGCTAAAACGGAGGATTAAGTGATTGAAAAGTGTAACCAACTTATGGTTATGTCAAAGGATTACCGAATTATGTTAAGGACTGAGCTTTAAATAAAAATTCAGTTCAATTAATTTAAACTCTACATAAATCTATTGAATTGATAAACATTTATCTTGTTAGAAGATTGTCGAATAAATTTTCGATAGACTCGATAGTATGCAAAATGATAATTCCCATAATGACATCTCTACAAACAAAAGGACCATTTTATGGTAATTGAAGAATAATCTAATATTTATGATCAAAAGTATCGAACAGAAAATTGACAAAAAATTCAGTTCTCATGAATATTGGACAACCATTCAAACCACAAATAATCTGATTGAATAACTTTAATAGAAAACTAATCGTTAAATAATGTGACTCTAATCTCGATTATTGATAATTCTTTTTCGTAAATTTATTTGTGTTCGTTTATGTTGATTTGTTCAATGATGTTGAGCTAAGTTTATGACAAAATTGTTGAATTAAAGAAGAGGCGTAAGAATGGCCTTAGACTTAAAATTAGTCTGATGGGGTAAAGTGTAAAACCCATGAACTGTAATGATTGTAATAATTATGAAAATTTCTCATTAGACTCAGGGCTCAGATCTAAGTGAGTGTTATGTCTGGTGTTTGCCGTCATTTAATTTAATTGTATATATGCTATGAGAGGCCATAAATTTAATAAAAAGTGTTTCTAACAACTCTTCCGACTCGTTTTAAAATATAAGTCTGATATAATTGAGTGTATATTTCTTAAACTCTTTTTTCAAGCGTTTATTTGAATAGCAAATGATCTGTGATAATAATCCATTACAATTAGTAAAATCAATTCGTAGAACTATCAATAAGATTATCTTTGAATTACCTCTAATACTGAGAACAAACTAATTTAAGCCTTTGATGACTAGAGTGGATATCATTTACTCTGGAGTTTTATGGTACTAACGGTACTCGAGATACAGCACATAATGCATAGTTGAGTAAATTGCACATCCCTTGGACATCCCTGAATTAAACAAAGAATAATGAATGCACTGTCTTATGTATATCGAAAAAGTGTTGTCCAAAAAGAATAGTAAATAAATCATCGTTTGGTATCTAATGGCGAAACCTATTTATTTCTGACTCCGAATAACATTTGATTTTTTAGACTTAAATAAATATTTTTTCATTTATTTGTTAGAGAACTGAACTAAACTCAACTGAAAGCCACAGATATTATAAATATTGGAAAGCATTCAATAATATATGTTTTGCCTACTTTTGGAATTTCACTTCTAAGCAAATATTGGTAAGAATTGATGCTTTTATGCCATTTCTATGCCATTCCTCTTTCACTAATATTCGATTAATGCTTACGTCTATATATTATATTAAATAAAACTCAATGTTTGGATGTTTTCATGAATTGGGGAGAGAGAGAGAGAGAGAGAGAGAGAGAGAGAACTCCGAAAGCTATTCCTATGAATTAATCGCATGATTGCACAGGAATTCAAAACAAGAGAAGTGAAGAGAGAAGAAGAGAAAAGCAATTTTTCGAGTTTTTATAATAAGAGACTAAATATAAAATAGTTCGACAAAAATTAGTATTAAGTTTACGTCAGTTATTAGTTATTATAATAGATAAGGAGGAAAACGGAGAGACTTTCAATAATAATGGGTTTCAGCTGCCATAAGTGCCATCACTGCCATTGAGGGCTCACCAGAAATATTTGCTTTAAAAGGATAAAACTGATGGCACACAAAGTGAAAACTTATTGAACTTCGCTTATCTGATTGGGGAAGACATGGCACAGGCTTTTGTCAACTTTTTTGTTGATCAGTAGTGTTAACCATCTGTAGATTTGGGAAAGTTTTAAGATTGGATATACAGGAGTTACGAACAGTTAAGGCATAGTTAAGGCACATATGCTTTTTAATAACTCATCAATTGATGAACTAATAGCCATCGGATAAATAGAAATGATTTCCTAATGGCATCTCTTTTGGCAAAATTCAGTATTGAATGCATTATTATATACCACATATTCATATCTTTTTTTTATGCCGCTATGAATACAAATAATAGCAAAATATAGCGCAGGTTAGTGTTGGTTCTTATACTTATAGTATATCATCGTTTAAATTATTTATTCACTTTTCTTTGCACAATATTTTTCAATTCTATGCCTTAAATATTTTGTAGACTTTTATAGTAATTTTCGTTATTTTTTAGTCTCAAGAAAATGATAGAAATAGAAATCATAAGACATACCATCAGAGCGTTCAGATAATTAGTTATATGAAAAGGATATGGATTTGAAATCATTCTTAAACACCAACTCCTGGGAGCGGAGGTCTGATCAAAGCAGTACATGGAAATAGGCATATATGCGGAGTATGGCAGCTCTTCCTCGCTATTTGTTTGAGAATTTCGATGACTTCGATCACTACTGTTCCCACTGTTGGCCGGTATTCTAATATGTCTTTCAAACGACTGACTTAAAGAACTATTTTCATCTGTACTAACAATTGAGGAACGCTTGTAGTAAAGCCTATTTTCCTTAGGCATAGTCTTCTCTTTCTGCTCGACTTCTTGTGTTTCCTCATTTGAATCACACGTATATGTCGTCGACTCTATACGAGAAAAAAATCGTTTCATTTAAATCTTAAACAAAAAATAATTTTCTTTTTCCGTCGAAAATAAATTTAGTTCCGACGGAACTCTTTACTTAAGTACCATCACATCCATCAACGTTTCTTCCAGATAGAAACATATGGTCACAGTTTTATTCGTTAAATAAATACTATATTTAAATAAGTTGGTTTTAAACTGACTATTCTTCCTTATTCTTTAGCTGCGCATAAGTCAATCCACGAAAAAGTAATGCATTATATCTGTTGACTAAAACAATATTAATTTTGAAGTCATGTCTAAAACTCAGATTTAATTAAGTTTTAATAAACCCTTCTTTATGTTCAAGTTTTAACAGATATTCAATATTTTTAGAAAAGTGTTTAAATTGGATATTAAGCGCATAAATCTCTTATCGATTTATTTTGTCGTCAAAAGATATTTTACATCTTTTTATTTGACATTTTATACAAGAGATGTATTTCAAAAGCAAAAGAGATGTGAAATATTGTTTTATTCATTCAAAGTACAGTTATTTATATCTTTAAGAACACTTGTTTTCTATCGGTTTTTAATTGAATTCATATTATTTGTGAAAAAAATTAATTTATTCTTTGATTACTTCAATACAAGAGTTACTCAAATTGAATGTACTCTTAAAAGCTCTGAAATTAATTACATATTTTATAA
>JAQIXD010000779.1:0-20994 GCA_034699985.1 Minunthozetes semirufus | reverse complement strand
CATAGGATCGGTTGGTTACAATGGTCATAATGACAAACCCATTTAGAGACCGGAGACTTAATGGAGGACCCGGTATTTACAAAAAGAATAAAAAAAGTTTAATAAGAAGTCTATTAATTGTTCCAACAAACGATTCATTTGAATAAAACTCATTTATGAACCAAAAACTACTCCATTATTGAATGATAGATAAAGTAAAAAGTTATTCACTATATGTGAGGCAACACTATATAAACACAGAATAATTAGCAAATATTTTGTTTAAATAAGTAATTAATGGAAAACTTGTGTTTATTGTAACAAATTATGACAAATATTTTGGTTCAAAGTTGAGATCAATTGAGTCTTTTGTTAGAAAATAGTTATCACATGAAAAGAATGCTTTGAATAATAGAAATGCAATTTTAGGCCAAAACGAGGGGCTCGTCGTCGGAAAAGCCTCGTATGACAGGCGTCTCATCGTCTTCTTCTGAAAGTAAATTTCAAATAAAAGTTGTAATAATTATATATATTTTAATGTCTTATGACTTAAGTTTAAACTTTAAAATTTAAAGTTTAATTCACTCAATAAGAAGACTTATTTCAGATTCAATTTTGGCTCAATTGATGATCATTTGGAGCATGTGTTGGATGGCAAAGGATGCGCGCATGTATTGATCTGTCTTTCTGTTCCGTTTAAAACTACCGATTAAGACTCAAAACAAGTTTTCATTACATAAATATTTCGAAAGCAATAATGGAATACAATTTGTATTCAAATATAACTAAAAATATCAATAAATTAAAGCGAAATATATTTTGCAATAATTAAGACTAAGATTATTCGGATAATTCGGATAACGAAAGGAAGATCTCAAATAATTAATACATTTTATGCCAAATATAATACAAAATCAGAAGAAATGCCAAATTTTTTCAAAAGATTTAGTTATGAAAATCTAAACAAATATTTAACTTATATTTTGTTATTACTACTGATTTGGGGAAGTCTTTGGTCACTTCGAGGAGAAGAAGCACTTCCACCAAATGGATATCTTTTCAATCTATTGGTTGTATTTATCATTGCTTGTATAACAGGAGAGTTGGCAAAAGTTCTTGGTTTACCTCCACTATTAGGAATGTTGATCGCAGGTCAGGTCATATCAAGAATTTAATATAATTATTGAAAAATAGTGAATTATTTGTAAAATTAATATCTCTTTAATCGCAGGCTTTTTGATGGGAAATGTGTTTGACATCAATTTGAACAAAAAGTTATCCGCATTTCTCAGATCGATAGCACTCATAATAATCCTATTGCGGGCCGGACTACAACTCGACCCAAAAGCAATACTAAAGCTGAGCGCCGTTTGCTTTAGGCTTTCGTTCACTCCCTGTATCATCGAATCAATTGTAGTGTCGATTGTCTCACATCTGTTATTAGACTTTCCTATTGTTTGGGGATTTTTATTAGGTTTTGTTTTGGCCGCAGTTTCTCCGGCAGTGGTTGTGCCCGGAATGATATCAATGCAAGATAAGGGCTATGGAGTGGATAAGGGAATACCTACTCTAGTGATAGCAGCCGCCAGTGTTGATGACGTTCTGGCTATCACTGGATTCGGATTATGTCTTGGACTGGTATTTGAGAATAACTCATCGATTCTGTGGAATATATTTAAAGGACCGGTAGAGGCATTACTAGGGATTGGCTCTGGAATAATAATTGGATTGATTTTGTGGTTCATTCCAACAAAACAAGAATCAAATCATCAAAGATTAATACTTTTGCTTTTAACGGGAATATTCTCTCTGTTCGGAAGTATGGCAAAGGATATGGGAGGTGCGGGTCCTCTCACTTGTTTGGTCACTCCATTTGTTGCGGCACTTAAATGGCGGAAAACCGAGAAAATAAATGAAAGCCTTCAGAAAAACCTGAAAACATTTTGGATTATTTTTCAGCCATTTTTGTTTGCATTGATTGGCACTGAAGTCAAAGTATCTGATATGAAAGGAGAAGCCATTGGATGGGCTCTCATTACTCTAGCAATAGGTTTGACTTTACGGACAATAACAGCAATAGCTGTTGTGTTCGGCGCTAAACTCAATTGGAAGGAACGCATTTTTATAGGATTGGCGTGGCTTCCAAAAGCTACCGTTCAGGCAGCAGTTGGTCCCATTGCTCTGGACTTAGCGCGAGAAAAGAATGATCCGAGAAGTATAGAATTGGCTAATTTGGTCCTCACTATAGCTGTTCTCTCAATATTAATAACAGCACCAATCGGTGCCATTGCTATAGCATTAATGGGACCAAAATGTCTGAATAAAAGTTCTGCAAAAAATGATAACTATTTGCCAGAAATCGAACCAAAAATAGATGAAAATCAAGAGATGTGTGAATCGGTTCTACCATAACAAGAGGTAATAAGAAAATATAATCCATACCTAAACCATCATTAGTTGTAAAAGTGGCGGAACCTGATCTCGAGTTATAGTGACTGCTGGCAAACGACAAAAAACTTCTTTGAAGGCGTCGGTGGCGGTAAACAAATATGGAGAGCGCCACTACTAGTGTCACCAGAATAATACTGATCACTACCACAACTCCGATCATATTTTTCTTTTCAATTATAACCGAATCTAAAGTTTAATAAATAATATAAAAGTTTTTATAATTTTAAAAATAAAATAACATTTAATTACTGGAAGAGAAGGCCGAAGGATTGCCGATTACTATCGAATCCGATAGAGGACCAGAGTAGCCGTGTTGTTCATGTAGAGCAACAGCAACATGGTAGAATTTTCCATATTCTGCGGGATAACTGAGTGGTGGTCTTTTCACTGAAATGACTTCCCCTTCGCGAACATTTGGCGTTTCACTGATATATACCTTATATTCGTAACTGTTTTTCAAAATAAAAATTTGACTCAAATTTCACAGAATTTGATGAAAAGAGAGACAAACCTATGATTTTGCAATTCTTTGGGCCAAATCTCGTCGTCGATGTGTTTCCATATAATATAAAGCGAGCCATTGATCTGTTGGACGCCATCCAGTTTCAGAACTTGAGGTAAAGGAATTGGTTTGAGTCGAACGGGTTCTGTGAATCGAGCGTTGGGCTGATCACTACTGACTTTAATCTCATAAAGAGCTCCAAAATGAACGGTTAGAGGCATATCAATAGCGGTATTATTTCGCGCCAATAACTGGAACCAGTGCTCAACGTTTTTGACTAAATCTTTAATACAAATCTTATATCCAACAGATGTAGTGGTAATTCGATCGCATGAGGAGTTCCACGACAACACATAATTAATTCTATCGTTTGGTAATGACTTATATTTGAAATTCTTAGGCGGTGCCATTGGATCTAAGGGCGTATCTAAAACTGTAGAGTCAATGGCTGGTCCGACACCAAAAGGCTCTAAGACTCTGATTTGAATGATATATGATTGACAGGGAATCAAATTTTTCAAAACTATTTTCGGTTCTTTCGTTTTGGTGAACAGTTTGAGCTTATATTCTGCAAAACCGTAGAACACACCATAAGTCCAATCAATTTGCTTGTGATTAGAATATTGTGGTGGAGTCCAACCCAATCGATATTCTATGCCTTTCAAAGAAGTGGTTAACTGTTTTTCATTGACTGAAACTGTGGGCAAAATAACGCCTTTCGTTCGAATGGATATAATGTTGTCTTCGATACCACTCGTGAGAATTGAACCGTCGATTATCGGCAATATTTTGAACTGATAGTTAACACCGGGAGACAGACCGCTGACAAACAGTTCTTTTCTTTCAGTTGTTTTGTTTTGGTAAAAACCAACGAAATAGTCGTCACAACGGTATTCCACTAACCATTTAATGTCCGTATGAACTGACGACCACTCAATGGTTAGACTGGAATTTGTGATATTCTTTGCATTCAAGTCTTTAATGGTGACAATAGAAGATATTTTATGTAATGCCTTATTTGAGTTTTCGCTCTCTAGACTTGTGCTGAGAGTTGTCACCCAAAACACGTAACGAACTCCGACTTCAAAGGCCCGCTTCTCAATCACCAGTTGATTAGCATTAGAGGCACTGACTGTCTGTTTCATTGGTGGAGTGGGCGGCGAATAATATACGCGATAACCTTTAATTACTCCCTCAAAGTTGTTTGGTGGGGACCAACTGACGAGTACCTTATTGTCTGAGGTATCACTTACCGATACATTGAGTGGAGGAGTGGGAGCTGTAATAGACATTAATTAAATCAAATGATAATTATATGAAACAAAGAGTTATAATAAGTAATTACCGATTGATTCTGTGGTGACTGATATGTATTGAAGGGGAGGATCAAAGTTTCCGTTCACTACTTTGCAATACACGGATACGTTATACGTGACTCCGGGTTCCAGTTTTCCAAATGTGAAGATATCTGCTTTGGTTTCAGTCATGTTTTGCCACTCATTTCTATTAATACGAGAAATGGTTGGCTTAAAATAGAAACTATTGTTACTCGAAGGCGTTTTCCAAGTAATGGTAAAACTGGTGGCGTTTATGCTCTTATAGTCGACCACAAAGTCTTTGACGGAATAGAAATATTGACTGCAATTGTGTTCATCCGATTCATCGAAACAATCAGGTCTTCGATCACAACGTTTATAGTAATCAATACATTCCCCACTCTTACAGACAAAAGCATTGATCGGACACTTTAAAGGTTTGATGATATCCGTGCGCTCATTATGACAGCCCCACTCATCACTATTATCTCCACAATCATCTCTTCCATTACAAACGTCAGAGATTGGAATACATCCCATACTGTGAACACATTTAAACTCTTTATCGGAACAGTTTTTGGGACCAAATTTACAATTGTCTTCGTCTTCACCCGATTGGCAGTCTTTCTGTCCGTCGCAGAGCCACGAATCCCAAATGCATTGTCTGTCGCGACATTGAAAGCGTTCAGAACCACAATCATTGGTAGCCATAGGAAGGGGTGGCACATAAGGTGCAGCTGTTGTCGTTATATTCTGATCGCATCCAAATTCATCTGAATTATCGCCGCAATCATCCACTGAATCGCATCTCCATATCAAAGGCACACAAATACTACTCTGACATCGGAACCATTCCCCGACACAGCTATCAGAAGGATTAGCAGTGGTCAGTGTATTTGGATGCGGCGCTTCTGTAACAATTGTAGAGTTGTTGGGGCAGTCCTTTTCATCAGACATGTCTTTGCAGTCATACTCTCCATCGCAAACCCATGTTTTGAAAATACATTTATTGGTATCGCATGAGAACTGCCACGAACTGCACGAAGACTTCGAACAATTTGATTCATCACTTTTGTCGCGACAGTCACTATCACCTGATAATCAAATCGTTATTAATTAAAAGAAATAGTTTTTAATGAAGAGACAGACCATCGCATCGCCAGACGGCAAGAATGCAGTCGCCGTTATTGCACTTGAATTCATCGACTTTGCAATGCGGAGCCTTTGAGCTGCAGTTGCTTTCGTCACTTCCGTCGCGACAATTGTCTTCCATATCGCAGACAAGCTTTTTATCGATGCATCGACTGTTATCGCACCGGAACTCACTATCACTACACTTTGGATATATATTTTTACACATTTCCAGGTCTTTGAAAATGAGATCAAATCAATTAAAAATAAGAAGTATTTTAGAAATGTCTTTTGAAATGACACAAACCTTCATCTGATCCGTCCATACAGTCAGAGTCGAAATCGCACTTCCAATGAATAGGAATGCATTTATTGGTTCGCTTGCATTGGAATTCATTGTCATTGCATTTGTGGTCATCACAATCCTTCTCATCAGATCCGTCGCCACAATCTTTGAAATAAAATTTTGAGACAAATAAACAAATTTAAAGATTCATCAGAAGACAATTGACAAGAGGCTAACCGTCATCCCTATCACATCTCCAGAGTTTTTGAATACAGACTCCATTACCACAAGTGAACTCTTCGTGATTACAAGAGGAGCCCTTCTGTTTGACCTGACACGAGAGACCATCACTTGATAGTTCTTCACCGGAACGACAATTACATCTTTCATTGCCGTCAGCTGTCCTCTCGACAACAAAGCCGTCGGGACAAAGACATTTGTGACCATCAAATGGTTTTGTGACACAAAGATGGGAACAATTAGTGGTTTTATTATCACTACAACTATTGATTTTGTCTCTCAGCTCAGGAGTTATAATCTTCAGATCCATCGCACCATTGATGTCACTTAAAATAACTTTTCTGTCAGAGCCGTCCACTTTGTTAATCATAACGATTTGCTGAAGATTCCAATCATCGAAATAAAGATAATCTTTAAATACTCCTAAAGCGAACGGATGAGGAGTCATATCTCCTTCGGATATATAACTTAAATCTTTGCCCTCAAAGTCAGAGGAAGCGATATAATCACGTTTTGCGTCCACCCAATAGATCTTTTGGGTCAAGTAGTCAACAGTAATGCCATTAGGCCACGACACCACTGAACTGTTGAACAACATCTTCACATTATCGCCATCGAGTTCGCATCGGATAATACCCGGATTACTGTTCCCCCAATCAGTCAAATATATGTAACCTTTGATAACATTGAGAGCTATTCCGCGCGGCTTTTCTATGTGTGGTTTCATTAGAATGGTTCGTCTCATTCTTCCCTCATTAGAGATGTCAGTCCTGATGAGCTCAACCTTTCCCTGTTCTCCGTCAACAAAATATAAGTGATTATTGATTGGATTCAAAGCTATTCCTTCGACTGATTCGAGACCCGTTTCGACTAAAACTTCCGGTTGTGACTGTTGTCCGTCAAGACATAACCGCATTATTTTGTCGATTCCAATATCAGACCAATAAAGACAGTTATGTTTGTGATCGAAGTCGGCTGCGATGGCGTTAATCAGATAAGACTGAGGAACCAGACTTTCTTTCGATGGTTTTTCTTCGTTTAGTAAAAGTCGAGAAATTGATTGTCTTTGAACGAAGAGTACGAACTGGTCGTCATGTTTAGGACTGAATGGACAGGGGATAGACTGCGGAGAATACCAGTCCTCTTCACCACCAAAACATGTGTCGCCCGATATTTTACGATAACCGCGCGTTCGGTTAAACATTTTGCCGACTTTACACCACTCCGGGACTGAGAATGGATCGAATCCTTCAACGCTAGTCCTGCCGTCCAAAACACATTTAATACCTCCCGTCTGACGAATAAACCCGACGTCACATTCGAAGTCTGTGTGACGACAGGGACAGTTGAGTGTAGCCACAGGACGGGTATATTGCTGTCCGTTATAACACTTGTGATTAGCGATACGCCTCTGAAAAACTTCACGCCTTCCCAGAAGACATCCCGAATCCATTTCATGTGGTGACCATTCTTTGTAGTCATCGGGTAGAGAGCACTGACTTTTGAATACTTTGGTCAGATTCACCTGAATTATAGTCCACTCGTGTTTTCCTTCTTCTTTGGAACCGAATAAAGTAAAAACAGTTGTCTTTTCTCCCGGTTCTGTCATAAGACCATAAATTTTGATCTTATCTTTGCTAAACTTAATGACAGACCAGTTCTCTCCGTCATCTATAGAGTACTTCAGTTCATTTGTTGCGCCGTTCTTTGAGTAGTAACTAATGGCAACAATAATGGCTCCAAAATCACCGAAAGCGAAGATATAATTACCATTAAGGACCTGATGCCAAGTGATGCCGGCGTCTATACTCAGGTAGACATTTGGCTTTCCTTTTATAGAAGTTCCGACAACTCCTGAGGCCATAATTAAACCGACTGCTGACTGACGAGAAACTATTGGCGGTAAACGTAAGTGTGGGTAAAGGTATGAAAACTTTTGAGATAAATGTAGAGAACAGTTCGCAGAAGAATTGCATTCTATGTTATTGCCGTCGGCGTCAATATATGGGGGCCGAAGGGGTTGCCATTTGCCTCCCATATCGAAACTGATGACTGAAATCAGATCTGAAATCGATTTTTTCGGTTCTTTCCATTTGGAGGCCAAATATATGCCTCGAATTCCGGCCACTTTATGAATGTCGGCCAATGGCTCATCACTGGTCCACTCGAGACCGATACCTGGTTTTGATATATTGGGTGCGAAGTAAACGATGTTTTCTAATGAGAGCGAGAATTGGGATCCGTTTTCACCAGAAGTATATAAATTGGTTGTCGAGTCGTTGAATGTAAGACACGCCATAACAACCTCTTCAGAGGCGTCAGCGATATAGTAGTCAATTATAGTCAAGTTTTTAGTCGGAAAAAGCGCTCTCTTAAAGGGTTGTCTCTCGTATGAGACCCACAACTGATAGGATTCGTGACTCTTTGGAGTATGACTTCCAATGAGTTTTAGTTTTCGCGTCGAAAACATATATTTTCCCGAAATCTCGAACTCTTCCGCATTATTTAACCACATCTTTGTGTTCAATTCATTTCTAAAGAAATCACTGGAACTCAGTATAGTTGTCAAACCATTCGGTTCCAGTCTTTGAACAAAAATAGTTTTGAGTCCCATATCTGTGTCGATGCCTTCGATACCCCACGAAAACATTTTAACCCTCTCCTGGATTAGTCTCCAATTACTGCCAAAATCTTCGGATAAGTAGAGCTTTGCTTCAGAGCTTCCGTCCAATGGTTTGGTTGACAACAAAATATAGTCGACATTAGATGAGTGAAGAGATAATGTTTTCGGAGTGAATGTCAACTCAACCCCTTTGAAAGTTTTGCCGAAGTCTTTGGTAATAAAGAGATAATTATTAATGGGATCGACGAAAATATAGTGAGAGTTAACGGCCGGCGATATATAAAAGTTATTGACCACAGCATCGGAACCGTTGTTCAGCACAAAAGATGTCACTTTCTCAAAGTCTTTGCCGTAATTTTGTGATATATATACCGCTGAAGAAACATTTGTGTTTTGCGGACGATTTTTTGCCAAACATATTATCGTTGAAGAATTTTTTCCTGACCAGTGAACAGTCAATTGTTGATGACTGTCATTAAGAGCAGAAGTGGTCACGTATTGTGATAAGTGATTGTCACTAATACGTCCGGTTGTGTTTGACGAAGAAGAATTAGTAATCGAGTTTTCCGGGGATCGCTTCCATCTCTTGAAGAGTTTGTCACCCAAATGGGAACCGAAATCTGAATCTATTTCGATGAAATTGTTGTCTTTTGTGACAAACCTTTTGTTTATCACTAAATTTGTTTCGCATTTTAATGCGAAAAATATTGTTATTATCGATAAATACAATAATAATTGAATTGAATTCAATGTTTTAAACATTTCAAAGAAGTGGTCACTTAGTGGTCATTAAACACATTAAAAGCGAAGTTTGTCTCCGATTTAAATCTCATTTAAAACACATTTCAATTGTTTTTTGTGATAAAAATGTAAACAAATTGGAAATGTTTAGTCATATCTCCAGTAAAGACATCTATAGATAACTCTCTTATCTATTATTGTATTCAAACAAAACTTTATTCTATCAGATTCTTGAGTGGAATATAACCACTCATAACCACTATTAATAAGATGACCCCATTTTGGGATCAATTGTTCATTAATTATATTTAAATTTATTTAAAAAAAGTCAAAAATTCTGAAAAATAGTAATAATATAACAGTTTGTTAGACTCAAAGGTAATCCATATAAATATATTCAATGTTTGAATCACTGATGAATTGTTAAGTTCTTTATATTGATATCAATTGATTGAAAGCCTTCCCCACAAATTATTGCCTTCCATTGGTTTCTATGTCTTGAAAGTTAAGAAAAATTAATTGTATTGCAATTGATTTGATATAAACTCACGAAACATATTCTATACAAAGCGATGAAATGTCTGCAATGCTTGAGATATATGTTGCCATCGGTTCCAAATTCAATTTCAATGTCTTTGAATCGAAATAATAGTTCCAAACAACAACTCTCTGATCGATAGCAACGCTTACTATAGTATTGTTTGATAATATTTTTATTCCTAAAAATCAAAAATTAATTTTAAATTAACTCAAAGATGTGAATAAAAACCTGTTATTTGACAGCAATGGATGTTCTTCTCTTCATTACTAGAGATTTGATTCACATCTTTAATGTTCTTTTCAATAACAGAAAGGGAAAGAGTGTTATCGTCTCCACCGCTCGCTATTAACCATTGATTTTCTTCAAAATGAAAATAACTTAAAAACAATTTTAAGAAAATTTGAAATAAAATGAAAATAAAATGAAAATACCCTTTAATTTGAAAAAATCGATAGCATTTACTCCGCACTCGTGAGGACTTAAATCTAAAACTTGTTTCATAAGAATTTGATTCGATTCTAATTCATCAAAATTTTCTGAAATCTCTTCACTAATTGACCACAATTTGAGAGTCCCGTCATTAGAGGCGGTCATCACATGTAAGTCAAAAATATTCAAAACTCTTAAAACACAACTTGTGCTGAAAGAGTTGTTACCAACCATTTCAAAGGTCAGGTGCTTTGAATTGAAGATAAAAAGACGAATGGATGAGTCAGAACAGGCCGTTGAGACAAGATATTTGTATTCATCAAATTGACTCATATTTACGTCTAAATAACGGATTTGCGGATCAGAACAAGAGTTGAAATTATTATTCTTATGACATCTGTTTTGAATCACATCTGAAGGCCATAAAAACTTATTAAATAATTGTCTGCAAAACAATTGTTTGTCTTTTAATTCAATTTTCCAAAACATTAGTTGAGATCTTCCGCCAACAGAAACCATAAAACAATTACTTTTATGATCAGAAGCGCAACAAATGGCAGAAATGTTTGAAATATGACCGAAAAGGTATGACTCTATTCTCCAATCATTGGTCTCTAAGTTTAAGCTATTTATATGAATCACATTCTCTTCACCGCCGGACGCGAAATACATCAACTGACTGATGAATAAAATGGAACAGCAGTTGATTTTCTTGGAGTGAGAGCTCTGTGTCAGAGATAGTTTTGAGTCGTTTCTAATTTGAGACATATTTTTCTCAAACGAAATAACGTTTTCGTGTTTTGTATAACAAAAATGAAAACTATTGCGAAGAATAGCGAAATCCCAGGACCGGTGTCCGCCTCCGCATTCGATGCTTTCAACAAATCTTTGCTGTCTTTCGTCCCAAACGACGAAATTTCGTGACTGAAAGCCATAAATAAATGACATTTCATTTGTTTGTTCATCAAATTGAAAGTTTGCGATCCATTCCATGTCTGAAAAGATTCGAAATACTCTCAGAAGAGAACAGTTATTGTCTTCCAAAAAATATTCAAATAATTTGCCGTTTCTTCCGCTCGAATACATTAACTGTGATTTAGGTCTGAGTTTAATAGCTGTCACTCCATTACTTCCGTGCAAATGACTGAACTGTTTGATAGGATTTTCACTTTCATTAGAAAATAGGAAAACACTTCCGCAGCGGTCGCCTATAATCAGTAAATTTTTAACGAGAAGAGCAGCCGTCGGCCATCTGTGCTTCGAATTGGGTAATACATATTCGCCCATTTGATCAAAAGTCTTGAGAGATAACATTTTTATCTTCCCTTCGATACCACAAACTATTAAATTAAAGAAATCGATGAAACAAATGCTAAAAACTTTTGAGTTTTGAATTCTTTTGATTTGAACTTCAAATGGATTTCCATTGTCTTTGACTTTAATTGAAGCAATTGTTCCACATTTAGAACCCAAAAGTATATGATTTCGGTCTTCGTTGATATCGATTGCAGAATAAGTATTAAAAACTTTATTATAATCACTATTTGTGAAGGAATTCATTTGTGTTTGAGTCGACATCAAAAGAAAATCTCCGCTAATGGTTGAGCAAAATATATTTGGAGAGAGAAGTGATATCAGTTTAATTTGTTTCGGATACAACTCTTGTCTGACCACACATTTGAATGGAGTTATTGAGTTTGAAATATCACAAGAAGTAAGACATGAATCACTTCCACCAAAAAAGGCTAACATAGACTCTAAATCTAAAGCGAGAGACCATATACTGGAGTTCTTGTGTCCGTCCACTCTTTGAATTAATTTCTTCTCATTTATATCCCATAAATAAAGAGAGGAATCTTCGCCGACACTCAATATTATTGGAAACGGATTAGTGATTGTCCTTACGCTCCAAATACGAGATAAATGGCCATAAAATATATGGCTTTCAGTGAATCTGTTTTCACTCCAGAATTGGATGGAATCACAAAAATCAGTTGTTTTAAGACTTGAGGTCCAAATTCTGACACTTCTGTCATCAGAAGCGGAAACCAATAAATTCAATGATTTGTTGTAATTGAGAGCAAATATCACCCCATCGTGTCCTCTAAGGCGCTGAAGATTTATTGATAGCATTTGACTCTTTTCTTGAGTTTGATATGTCGTCCAAATAATTATTTCTTTGAATACAGTTCCAGAGCACAGAACAATATTTTTAGGGAATTCAGACACAAACATAACTTCAGCCGAATATAGAATACATTTATCAGTTCCTGAGATAATATCTACCATTTGTTTTGCATTATAGTCAAAGATAACGATTTCGTTGTGAGCTTTGACCACAAAAACAAGAGAACCAATTATTTTGACGCAAAGAATCCAATCGTAAAAGTTATGACAAACGAGTAATTCATTCAAAGAGTATTCGTTTGTATTATAATTGAAGCAAAACTTATAAACACTAAGAAATCGATTGCCATTTATTGAGACAATTATCTCAATATTGGAATCGTTTTGAAATGACCTCAAACTTTCAATTTTACTAATTATAAGATTTTTAAAAACTTTTTTCTTAAAAATCAAATGTTTTAATCCATTTTTATCTGTTCTGAATACATAAAGAGTAGATCCCATCCCTAAAAATAAGTAAAATAACAAAAATTGAAATAATTTAAGAAATGATTTAAATTTTTATCAACAAAACTCACCCATCAATAAGAAAGGCTTTTCAAAACTAAGAGCTCTTATATGACATTTTGTTAGATTAGTTTCAAAAGCAATATTTTTAGACATTTTTAAAAATGTAATTAACAAATAAATTTCAATCAAATATTTGTAAAAAAGACCACGAATTTAGATTTAGTTTTAAAAACTTGAAAAACATAAACAAATGCCAGACATGTGTTCTATGTTTACTAAATTTGAGTCATTCATAGAAAACGTATGAAAAGAATTTGATTCCTTTTAAAGTAAATTCTTATTCAATTCTTGATTCAAATGGACAGTTGTGGGACAGTTGTAGGACAGTTGTAGGACAGTTGTAGGACAGTTGTAGGACAGTTGTGGGACAGTTGTGGGACAGTTGTAGGACAGTTGTAGGACAGTTGTAGGACAGTTGTAGGACAGTTGTAGGACAGTTGTGGGACAGTTGTAGGACAGTTGTAGGATAGGTAATCAGAAAAAGAACTAATATAACTTAAAAACTTGAATTTCAATTAATTTAAAGTATAGTTTGCTTTAAAATTTTATTGAGTTTTTGTGTATTCAATGAAAGTTTGAAAAGTATTTTATTTAGGAATACATTGGATATAAAGTATTGGAGAGAATCGTCTATTTGTAGGAATTAGTGTTAAAGTCGTAAATCTTTTCTCCTTTAGTCTTCATTTCGGGATTCTTGAGCTTATCTTTTGCTTCTTTCACTTGTTTTTCGACCTCCCATTTGTAGAGATCAGGAAAAATAGTTTTATAGAAATCTGGATAATTGACTTCAAATCCATTTTCTTTGTGTTTTGTCATTCTTGTTGACGCCTTTCCTCGGATTTTAATTTCATATTTAATCAATTGATCCCAAAAACCGATGTTAGGTCTTCCCGTTTCTCTTCGCTTTTTCACTGATTTAAACGCATTTACGAGAGAAATGTTTTCGTATTTCATGAGATAAGCCAACACTAATGTAGTGGATCGGGAGGCACCCGCCATACAATGTACGAGAGTGTGTCCACCTTTATTGGCGTTTTCCTCTATTTTATCGGATACCTCATCGAAATAGATGGATATGTCGTCCAGTCCTGAGTCGTCGACCGGAACTCTAATATTAACGACTTCTTTGCCATGAATTATAGGGCAAACCTTTGGCCACTCATAAGTCGCGTTAATTATCAAATTGATGTCAAACTTTTCGAGTGTTTCTTTGTTCAAAGAAGCGATTCCAGACAAATACACAAATTTAGTCAATTTGTTGCACACATTGAATGGATGGCTAAATACCATTCGCATGTCTTCAGAAACATTTGGATCATTTGCCGATTTTTCGGCTTCCATTTGAGAGATGGCTTTCTTTAGAATTGCTTTAATAATCGGTTTTCCATTCTTAGTCTTAGTCATGAGTTGTGCCAAATATAATTGACTTCCTTTCTTGAGGGGTTCCAAAGAAGAAGAAGACTCGACATCTATTGTCTTATTAGAAGATGAACAGCACGAACCCATTTCTCTGTCAAATTAGTTATTTCTTTTGGATTTCAATTGATTTGTCATAAACTGGAAGAAACAGAATATTCGTTAAGTTTTAACTAATTTTATATAATTTTTAGAAAATTTCCAAAAAATTGGTAAAAGTTTTGAAAAAAAAGTCAAAATTTAAATAAGTTTTAATTCAACGGATTTTCTTAAAATTTCTTAAATTTGACCGCAATTTGTGACAAAAAGTGAGACAATGAGTCAAACCTCTTTAGGAATGGGCTCTGGTATTGATGAAAGCAGTGGTAGTGGAATATTAGAAGAAAACCTAACTCCTGAAGGCGGAAGACCTCCCGGGGAATTGGCTTATGATTGTATTGCTTATGTGATCTTCTGTAGAGAACACGATCGGATTGCATTGACCCGTTCCCTCAAAGACAACCAGGTCAGATGTGTTTGGTTTCCATTCTGTGCCCTCTCTTCTAGTGGTAATTGGAAAGGAAAGGCTGAAGAAGGCATTCAATTGATTTTAAAGAGAGAAGACCCAGAATTAGAGTCAAAATTTGGACCCGATTTTAAGATACCTGTGTCGGAGCCTAAACGTCTTCAGATCCATAGGACACAAATACCAGTTATTCAGAAGTTCGTCACTCGTTTGATATATTGGGTGAGACTTGAGAAGACTCCTGACCTCAAGTGCTGTGAAAATACTAAACGAATCCAATGGTATTCACTCAATGAAGTCATAAATGGGAGACTCATTAAACTTTGGGGTCCGGAAGTCCGACAGTTCGCCATTCTGTGCAAAAAACCGAAAAGTCAAGGGATAAGTGAATACACATTGAAAAATGTCTACCAATTTGTTGCCGATCAAGAAAAAGGTCCGCAAAGTAACGAAGAAGAACTGCTCCGAGAGATGAGTATCGGAATAAAAGAGATTGAAGTAATATATTCAGACTTTTTGGACCACTGTTTCCCTTCGATTCAGATGACAATCCATTCGTTCAAAGATTATCTCAACAAATATGGCTATAATACAGACGACAGAAGATTTTTGATGCTTTTCAATGCTTTCGATTATAACATCAATGGATTCATTAATTTCACTCAATTACTAATTGGACTCATTTTTATGGATAAGAACTCTCCTCACAGAGAGTCTAGACTTGGTTTTGTCTTCCGATACTATGACATCGACTGCGACGGATTCCTCAATCATTCTGAGCTAAAGAGTCTGATTCGTGACACTAATCGAGAGCTTAGCGGCGAAGCTATTGATCAGAAAAGTAAAGATTGGTTTCAGACAATGAATACGGTCTCGAAGACAAAGTGCTCTTACAATGAGTTTAGTGCTGCCGTCGGTTCCCTTAAATTGAGAGGTACTTCATCTCTTTGTCGGACAGAGAAGTCATTACTAAATTCAATCACAAAATCGGTTTCAAATCGTGAAATAGAGGCCCAAAAGGTTCCGAAATTCAAAGACAGAATTAAAGAGATGTCCAAAGACGAGGCGCTTTGTCTTAAATGCCGAACATCGAGGTATGAATATGGCATTCATGGCGTTAATATGGATACCGACGGCCGGACCGCAAACATACATCACTTGAGAGAAAGTAAGTCTTGTTTTTTGTTTACATTTAATTTAAGACAATTTGTTGTTCAGTGAGGGATGACATCGAAATAACTAATCCTTCGCGAGTCTATTCATTGCACTTCACATTTGAAGAGAAGTCGTTGGCTCTAACCTTGATTGATTTGATCCGAGACTTCAACCTTCATAAGTACAGAACCAAAGATAAAGGATTTGCCTTCGATGACGATACAATCGCCTCCAAGTTTTCATACATTTGTAAGAATTTGGAACAAATCTTTGCTTTAGAGCAACGAGTGGTCAAAATCGGTGGACCTGTTTATCTGATTGGGGACCTCTTCGGCAGTTTGAGTGACTTAATGATAATGGAGTCTAATTTGTGGCAGAGTTTTCCTGTTCTTTCAGCCAATTATGTGTTTTTGGGAAATTACGTAAACTTCGGTAAATGGGGTGTTGAGGTCGTCCTCTACTTGTTTTGTCTGAAACTCATATCTCCGAACAAAGTATTTCTTCTGAGAGGAAGACATGAAATCCGAGAAATTCAAATAAAGAATACCTTTCAAAAGGAATGTATTGAGAAATACAGTGAAACCAACGGTAAAAGGATTTGGCAAATGATTAACCAATTGTTCGACTCTTTGCCGTTTGCACTCATTATCGATGAAACTGTGTTTTGTGTCAATTCTGGTATACCTAATGTCAAGACTAGAGTTCAGGATCTCAACAAAGTCAATAAAATATTGAAGAATCCTTCGATTGAATCCCCGATTGTATGGCAGTTATTGAGTAACGAATTTAACATTAAAACAAAGAATGTCTTCACAGAAGAAAATGTGAACTCCTTTTTGACAGACAATGGTTTGACTCATATAATATGTGGGAACAGACAGACAGCTAATGGCTTTGAAATAAGACTCAAATCTAAATTAATTAATGTTTTTTCGAGCACTGAATTCAACAGCAAATGTGCGGTAATTCTGTTGAAGAATCACAAGATTCGTGTCATTCGCTTAGAAATACCTAAAGAAGACCTGAAGACTGCCTCTGATTTCAAAACAATAGTATAACTGAACACAATTTTATATAAAACTCTTTTTTTATTAGTATTTCAATTATTTTCTCAATATTTCTTCAAATAAAGTATTTATTGAAAAAAACTTATTTTTATCAAAAATATGAAAAAATAGGGAAATCTCGCGAACCCTTCAAATTCTTAAAGTTTTAAAGTCTTAAAGAATTTTGATTTAATTAATAATTAGTTCTCATTGTTTTCTTCAGTTATGGCTCATACATATCAATGGGTTTTATTACCATTTCTGGCGTCAAGTCTTATATATTACTTAATCCAAATGAACAACAATTGGTTCTCCGATTCTCAAGACATGACAATAATAGTCATTCAGATTAAAGTCACGGTCTTTGTCTTCCTCACAAAGTTCTGTGTTTGTTATGACAAAAATTTAGAGCAGCCGTGGATTGATGGCGCCTTCGGTGGACTGTCCCACATATATGTATTCCTCCTGAGTGTTGTGCTCAGCATTAATGGAATCATCAGTTATTCGATTTTCCGCTCAAATCTTCTTTCGATGTTTTGTTTATTTGTTTTGATTCCGATCCAAATCTGGAGCACAATATTGATCGTAAAGTTGTGGCAAAAGCGCAATAAAGAGAGGAAAACAACTCAAAACGATTGGGATGTCGTAAATGTGACAAAAGTAGGTCTTCCCGTATCTGTTGCCAATCACTACGAGAAGTTATTCGCAATGAAAACTGTGTTAAGACCTATCGGTTCGTCCGCTTTCGCCACAACTTATTCTAACGAAGATATTGACGAACAAAAGTCTTTGTTTTCAAAGTCGGACAACAAATATGCGCTCAAAATAATTGATATCAATCAATACATCAGATATCGGTTCGGATCAACATTGACCACTGAAGAGGAGGCCCAAGAAGTTTGCAAATTCAAACGCGACTACAAGTTTTTGACGCTAATTAATCACCAGAACATCGCAAAAATAAAACGAGCCGACAGAGTAATCACTCTCAATGGTATTCTTAGGCGAATAGTTTTGGTCACAAAATTAGCCGAATATTCTCTGAGCAGTTATTTGAAAGACGAAGCTCCGGATGGTGTCCAACAAAATTGCGCTCGGTTTTGGTTTAAGCAAGTGATTGATGGCGTCTACTATTTGCACTGTCAGCTCAATAGAGACCAACCAATCGCTCACATGAATATCAAACCCGAGAATATTCTGTTGTACGCAACGGATAGACTCGTAATTATATATTATTTGTCAAAACAATAATTAAACTGAAATTACTTTGGATTTAATAACAGAATAAAGAATTCAATGTAAAGCTAAGCGATTGTGGGCTCGACTTATACTTTCCGAAATCTGGACAAATCACTACAGACAACGACAAATATCTGATATCAGCGCCGGAGTATATTTTGGGCCACAAGATAACCAGATTTCAAGGGTTGTGTCTTAATAAAGATGCGGGTGGTTTGGCCTCAGATATGTACAGCTTAGGAGTGATTTTGGTTTTACTCATCAGAGGAGAGATTTCAAAGTTTGCGGAAACACCCAAACAAATTGAAAGAATCAGCGAAAAGCAAACCGTTGTGAACGCCATTTATGTGGACTTTTCGTGGAAAAGTTCCAGAAATTCGGCGAAGAAATTGTTTGCAAAGAAAGAGGACAAACAATTAAAGCATTTGTTGAAAGGAATGCTCGAAAGGAAACCCGAAAACAGATACGATGTAATTACAGTCAGAAACCATCCCTGGTTTCAGAATCCAAACTAATTTACAATTCTTTTGAAAACACTTTTATTTACACAAAATTCTCGAAAATATTCAGAAATATTGTATTAATTGAAATACTTTTTATGTTTGACTCAAATATTTTGATTTGTTTTTTAAAAGTCTAATAAAATTTTAGTAAAAATCAAAAGTTGTTTAATAAAAGTCTAATTGGAATATAAATAGATCAGTGGACAGTAGGGAATGGTCTTAAAATGATATGAAAAATAAAGAATTTTAAGAGTTTATGGGTTATTTTGAGTGCACTTTTATGAGATGGCAAAAGTTGAAAGTTGTTTTTGGGAATACTTTTTTGTAAGTTAAGTTAAACGCTTGGTTTCGTTTATCAGGTATTTTTAAATTTAAAGATAAACAACAAAACTATTTTGTCGTCAAATTGTCAACAAAACTAATAAAAACAAAAGTCTTTAAGAAAATTAAATTTAAAATTGTTTTTCATTTGAGTGAAGAAAAAGATTGAAATTACATCAAATAATTCGCACATAAATTATAGTAATATCACTGAAAAACATAAGTGAAAGCTATGAACTCATAAAGTCCTTCAGTCCTACCAGTCCTCAGAGTGTAATGCTTTGGCAATCAGTTGAATCTTTAATTAGTTTTCATTCAAATTATTATAATTTTAAAAGTCTATGAAATTTGAATACAAATTAACATATTTTCTGGAAATTTGCAAAAACTTTGAACTTTTAAGTGAAAAAAGTAATTCTTTGCGATTTTGCTAATGAACTCAAAGCGAGCACCGGCTCAGCACAGGCTCAGGACAGACTCAACTCAAACATCAGCATTCAATCACAACCATTGACTTACAATTATTGCGATTTAAATCTTCAAGAATGGAATGTTAGATCAGAAATAAATTACAAAACATATACATCTATAAGTATGTAATCTATAGATTTGGTTATTTGTCAAGAATTTAATTTCGGATTAATCTTAAAATAGTTTCGGAGGGAATATAAATGAATAGAAATTCTATGGTTTGTAATGCAATGCAATGTCCACACAATTACACAATAAATTGCTAAACAAGTTTGCATTCAATACTTGAAAACCTTATAATTATGTGAAAAATAAACTCAGAAAATAACTAATGAAATATAAATCGATTTTTTCTGTAATTCAAATACGAAAAATCGTTACAAAAAAATTCTGCTCTTATTATGAGAACAGTAGAGAAGAGAACACAAAACCATTGAATTATTTGATTGATTAGCTTTTAGTGGTTAGTTTGCAGTCCATTACTCATTGCATTCATTTGATTCAATGATGATATTCAGTATATCAAACCGTAAACTATATTAATGTTCGCTTTCATTAGACTAACGGCCAATGGGGTCGCCATTGGGATCACAATCAAATTATTCCCCGATTTTTCAAATCAAAAGAGAGTGTTTATCCAGATTAATATCTACGTAACACTAATTATGGAAAATCAAGCAATAAATCAGAAATTTTAGACAATTTTTTATATTTTAGTTTAAAACAAATGAATTTCCAATCGCTAAGTAAAGAAGCGTCAATTGTGCTCAAATTAGTTGCCATTTAATTGGATAGACTACTACTACTACCAGTAATTTTGTTTAATTTATTATTGAGATGGTAACCTGGCTGTTCCTTTGAAATACTTGCAGCCAAATTGTGTTATGAATGGTTGTTGAGCTGTGCTGTGCCTCGCATTTCGATATATAAGTAATTATTTTCTTATAAGTCATACAATGAAACAAAACTAATGTTAAAATAATGTATAGATTAAAATCCGTTTAAAATGAATTGAGATTAAAGTATAACTAAATATATAAATCGAAGAAATTCCTAATTGTATTGAGGGGTCACTCAGTGTATGAACTCAGGAATAGGCGAATCGAAGCCTGAATTCTGTACTGATTTCAATCTAATGTCAATGAAATCTAACAGAAGAGGGAAGAGAAACGAGAAGAAAGACTAAAGAACTTTAACATTTCAAAACAGACTCAAGATTTTCAATTCAGAGTCAATAAACACGGAATTGAATATAAAACCAAAAGTCAAACCAAACAACAAAAATATATTCAAAAAACTTTCGTTTTTCAAACAGAGATTCAGTATTTCTCAAATCTAATCACTACTTCACGCCTCTCTCTCTCTCTCTCTCTCTCTCTCTCTCTCTCTCTCTCTCTCTCTC
>JAQIXD010000778.1:0-21016 GCA_034699985.1 Minunthozetes semirufus | reverse complement strand
AAAAAAATTTAACAAAAGAGAGAAGAGATAATAATAATGGCGTTAAAACTGTTTTTCATTACATCACATGCTTTGATCGATTCAATGATAATTCTGAAGCAATTGAAGCTTTCATTAAACAAGATTCTATTGGAAGCCAAGAATTTTCAATTATTATTATAAGACTTTTGGAGGGAAGAGAACTCAATTCATGTAATGTATGTCATGTTTTGGATGAAAATCTCTTCTGAACATCAATTTTACGGTCGAAGGATCACAACTAAAAATTAAGTTCGAGTAAAGAAACTTTTAGTAATAATAATAACATTTGAAGTTGAATTTCAGATCAATTTTTCATAAGAGCTTCAAGTGATACAAATACAGTCCTTTCGATCATACAAATGGGAGCACAAGTATTACTTTACTATCGATACATAGTTTTACTATTTCTTGTAAACAAATGATAAAAACAAAGTCATTGAAAATAAAGTTCTCGTAAATTCAAATCAATGAATTTAATTCATTGAAAGTACGTAAAACTTATGAAAATAATTTTATAAGAGCATTAAAGCATCACATCATCACTGAACTGAATTATTTCTATCCCTCTCTGATACTTTCTTAGTGATATATATCAAAATGATGTGAATGATGAAGATTGAATAGTGATCATTTACATTAATTAAATTCTTGTGAAATTTTGAACCATATAATTATTTATATTAACTTAATTCATATTATAAATAATTCATTAAAAAAAGTTTTAATACAATTATCAAATATTTTCTTTAATAATTAAAAATTGTATGCCCTTCAAGATTTACTTTCAAATAACAAATCATGAGAGAAACAAAGCAAATGCTTATTTTGTTTATACTTTAGACCCATTTCTTGCAAAATCCTGATTAAAGAGGAGAAAAAAATCGGCAGCAAAATCTTGAAAATTATATGTGAGCTATTATTTTAGGAAAATACAATTAGAAACTAAATGTATTAAGAAATAGATTGTATGTTCAGATTCTGTTCGGAATCTAAACTTAGAGACTAAGTCTTGGAATAATCTTTTGGCAAATGATTTGATTCTTAGCAATGATTTTTGTATTAGATTTCAAATTAGTTTTTGGAACCACTTATTCAATTGGACTCACATTTGGGTTATTAACGAACACTAAGTGATGTAATACTCAATAAGTTTCAACTGATTTCCACTTCTTTTGCAATTTGTTCTGATTAATGGTTTCGTTGAATAAACATTGAGTTAATTGATTGAAATTCAAATAATATTTAATATTCAGAATTACAGCTAATTATACGAAACCAAAGACTAATTACCAAAAAACATAATTCAATATATCGTTCATTAATAAAAATTCAATTTATTTAATTGATTTAAATAATAAATAATTTGAATAAATTCAACAAAGTCTTTGATCAATGGAAAGCTCTTCTTCTGGTATTTGGCTCAGGCATGTGTTTCATCACAATTACTGATAACAAGAATATAAGGATTAACATTAGTTGACATCAATTTCGATGAGATCTCTAATTCTGCCCAAATTTTTAAGTTCAAAATAAAATAAAAAACCGATGAATTGGTTTGAGTTTTACTTTGTTTAAAATTAAATTTTAAATGATCAGAGAAATGCCTCAAACAATAAAACTTATGAATTATAAATTATTTCTACTCAGAAATCTTCTCTATTAAGCCCTCAAAGGGTTTCTCATAAATTGGAAGAATTCTAATTTTACGCAAAAATAGTTGGTCTGAATGTCCCTGAGTTTAATCAAAAGAAACATTACTAATATTATATGAAATACTCGAAACATTGCTAAAGAATTTCATATAAAATTGCAATCATATCTCAGAACAATCAAACAAAGAAAAATGGATGTTAAATTGAGCAAGTTAACAGTTTCCTAACATTAAGAATTATATTAATTGTGAATTATTTGATGCGAAAACAAATTAATCTCTGAGTGTTTTATATAACGTTATCATTGATTTTGTTTACTCGATATTAAAGACATTAATTCAAAGATAACTCAAATGACATATCGATCGATGAAAAAGAAACCAAAGCTTTGATATTCAGAAAAATGTAAATTGATTTTCAATTCACTCTAATCGCCAAATGAAGATCCATTGAGTAGAAGGATATTCTTTAATAAATCTGTTTCACTAATGGCTGCTTTTAATTGAGTATAGTTTGGCATAAGATAATCATACTATAGAACAAATGTAGAACAAAACGGACAAAATGCTAATTAGAAGAAAAACATAATTCTCTTCAAATAAAAGCAAAGAATAAATCAATAGTAATGTGAGACATGTGTTGGCGTAAGAATTCTAATGAGAGGAAGAGGGGAGAGGAGAACACAGGCAGAGGTTGTGTTCGTTATCACAACAAACCGTTGATTTCATTCATTCATTCAGACAATTAATGAGAGGATTATATTACAGCAGTTAATCATTAAATATAAATAATGACGACATTACTCCTCTCTATGACTCGAATGCAAAAAACTATTCAAATATTAGAAATTTATTTGATTTGAATCCATTCTTATTGTAATCGGAATTCATCTTTTGGTCTATTTATATAATATATATTCAATTCAATTTATTGATCCCAAATGGATCTTAATTTCCAACGCATCCCACGATATTTTTTGGTGAGATTTATGTAAATAATTCACCTTACTTTCTATTTTGAATATGAATGTAAGAACTGTTTATTCCAGTTTATTTACTTTATTGATCCATAAAATGATGAAAAAATCGATAAAATAATAGAAACACAAGTTTTTCGGTTTTGATTTAATAAATAAATATTTGATGACTGATTCGGATGTCTTTTCAGATTTATTAGAGTTTTATATTTCATAATAATATATATTTCAGAAAATATTTTTAGTAATTTTGTTGTTTGCCTTCAAAAGGCTATTACAAACATAATGACTAAAAAGGAATTTTCAAAATTAGTTGAAAGCAAAGGAAAGACTCATTATTTTTTGAAGACATAACAAAAGTTTATCGATAATTGAATCTAATTATGATTTAAACCATGAAATTGAAGTAAATTAAAATAATTTGACAATAAAATGATTTAATTTCTTCAATAATAGCCATTAAAATAGGAAAACATAAAAGGGTAAACTTGTAAATATAAAGGAATTGAATGCATTGTTTTGCAATAATTTGTTTCATTAGGAAAAGCGTTTAAAATCAGAGCTAATGTCTGTAAATAGTTATTGACTTTTTGGGAATATTAAGGAAAAGTACAAAAAATATTTATCGGACATAAAATTGTGGCCTTTAATAGGGTATAATAGAAGAAACTTTAATATAATGACTATTAGAAGGAAGAAAAATAAATATAAGGCTTACCTCTGATTGAACATTAGGTGAGGGCAGACTCATGTATCCTGGCGGTACTGATTCTTTGGAAACACTCAATCCTGTGGAAAGAAAAGAGTCATTTTTATCAATTCATTAAGTGTTGGCTCAAAATAACAAATTAAAACATTTGTTTTCTTAACGTTTTGTTTTTATTATAGAGGAATCAGCAAAACATGTGATGGATATCATAATAGGCCAGTCCTATGAGTCTTTAGACGTCATGTCTTAAATAATTGCATATACTCTAGGATTCTGTGAACTCAGAATATTATTGTATACTTAAGAATAATTTTTTCATTCACTCGATTATCGACTGAGGAAATGATGGAATTAAGTCTCAGGAAGTTTTTCAATTAAGATGAAAGGAAAGTTTCATTTCAAGTGAATGTTTGGACCAAAAATACATTTGAATCTCAAGTTTTATAGTCAAAAGAATATTATTTGGGCTCTCAGTTACACAAAGAGATCAAAATTGCAGACATTTTACGCTAAATAACGTCATAATTCAGTTTGTTTTATATATTGTGTTTGAATATTGAAGTACTTCAACATTTCCAACTCAATCATATTAGAGTGACTTACTTAAAATAACATACTAGATAAATAAACTCTTCTATAATTTGATAAATTCTAGTAATTAGTCGATAAATTTCATGAAGCAATCAGTTATGTGAAAAACGGGCACATTTTTCGCATATTTCTGTTCACTATTTATAATTGAATGCATTAATTACTCGATGAAATAAATTATCAAATAAATGATTGATTACTCAAATTATACAAATGAATGCGAATTTTGCTCTATTTATGCGAAAATATTATAAGAAAAGAGAAAATTGTTATACAATGTTATACTGTTGTGTATTTCACGTCTAATTCATACCATGTTTTGGTCTGTAATACGTATAATAATAATATTGATATGAAACACATTTTTCGTGAAATTGAAGTAAAATTAGTTTTTGCCACAAATATTGCATAATATTATTCTCAAATATAATTCATATATTCAAACAAAATATAAAAAAAAGTGAAGAAACAAATGTTTTGCAAAATATTTTTGTGAAATGCAATCGAAGTATAAGAAGAACATTAAAGAATATTCTAAATATATGGAGAATAGGCTTCGATTGGATAAAGACCAAAATGATTTATGGAGGCGTTTAATAACGTGTGAACACTGATTAAAGTGATCCAATTCTTACGCTCTTTTTCGTATGCTCTTAGAAAACATGTCTCAAACCATATCATCGAAGATAATAACAATATTAAGTTTTTTAGGGACTGATCGCCACAATAAGCAAATGTCTATAATATTGACGCTTTAATAATGCATCCATTTATCTATTATATGATATAAATGACTAATAAGTAAGAGATTGATTTATTAGATTTAGATTTAAGGAGAATAAAATTATTAACAATCACTGATGAGTAGCTAATTATATTGAATTAAAATTGACGCTTTATATAAAAAGGCATCACCAACAATATTTTTTGAAAACTTTCAATATTCAAGAATAAATTGTTTGGGCTTAAAATAATACTAACAATAATAATGGAAAAATACTAATATAAAATGATAATATTTTGAGTTAAAATTATATAATACCAATCATTTGGTAATGTGAAGAGACTTCAATTAATCATTGACTAAAAGATCAATTTCTTTACAAAATATTATTTAAAAACTATTTAAGTTATATTATTCGAAATACATATGTAGGTATAATTATAAATTACCTTGTCTAATGCCAAAATAAAAAACATTATAATCCAGAGTCTGGAAACTGGATTCCAGACTCATCTTTTGTTAGATAAAAACAAACGGATAAAAATAGATTCAAATAATTGAGACGAAAAACAGAAGAATCTAATTATAAATTGATTTGAAAGTCACTTTACTTTTGCAGTACTTTCGTCACATTTAAATTGAATGGCATTTAAAGAGTAATTTTCCAAACATTTTTAATTAAAAATGATTTGAAAATCTGATATTCAAAACATACGGATTCAGAGATATTCTGAAGAGTTAACAACAAATCGTTTCCAATAGTATATTACTAAAGAATTTCAATTGAATTATCGATTATTTTAAAAATAAATTAGTTTTTGACAAAAAAAACAAATAAAAACTCATTAAATGAATAATAAATAGAATTAAAGTTAAAAAGAATACAATAATTATAAACCTTTTGTTTTGAGACTCAGTTTTCTGTCGTTTACTGAAACAGAAACGGAACTGATTTGGGTCCGATCGCTGTCTTCTGACTCACTCTGAGTCTCAGTTTCAGAACTATTCTCTGTCTGAACCCCAGAAGAGGTATGAATTTCCTCGCGAATGGTTTGCGAAGGAATTATTTGGTTATATCCCGGTTGACTGGAACACCATAAGGCTGTTTGCCGGTACTGGAGATAAGTTTGGTGTCCAATACCTCGAATACGTTGGACAATACCCTGGGGCTGACTATTGGTAACAATTGACTCGGAATTGGTATTGTTTTGATCCGATTGCTTGCTTTCATTAATAATTATGTCGTCAATAGTGTCTGAAGCGCTCATTTGATTTGTTGAGCCAAAGGAGTGGGCCATTAAAGCCGTCATTTGATACCAAATTGTAGATCAGAAAAGTAGTCAAATGATTATAAAAAAGTGATGAAAAACATCAATTACAACACCAATGATCTTCAATTTTCGTCAGTTCTCACATTTGTTGATCATATGAATAGTCATTAAATGATAAATAAAAGTTCCAAAGACAGCACTTTTAAAGCAAAGAACTGACCATTACTTTGGATAACAAGTTGATGTCGAGTCGAGTCATATGATATTCATAGCAAAAACAGGTGAAATACATTCGAGTCTTGACTTAAGCTTTTGAGGTCGATATCAAAGACAGGGAGAAAGGAATGAGAAACAGTTTTCGTGTCTCATATTTAAGTGATGATCGAAATAATTGATGTCTTAAATGATTGTCAATAAAAATGATTGGATTCAATGTTTATTAGGAATAAATAACACAATTATTTGCTGTCATTTGACTCAACTCTCAAATACTCAAACAATTGATGAAAGAAAAGGAATTCTGAAAATATGAGAGAATATGCATATAATTTGATGACAGTTAGGCTCTATGTCTCCAATAAACGAGAAGCTCAGGAGAGTTATTAAGGAGAGCACAGGTCTTATTGATGTGCCAATAGTGGTATAGCGAGCAATAGGTCCGCACGAAAGCTGTGGAGTTGCACACAAACACTAAACTTAAATGAGATCAATTCCAACAGATATACAAAATCGAGTGCTCTGAACACTCAGCCAGTACTGTGCCAGTGCTCTATCAGTGCTGGTGCGACCATTTATTTCCTTTGATTCCTTCAATATCTGCTGCGAAGGCGAGAGACAAACTGCTGTTCAGCACTGCATATGACTCCAAACTCAACAACTTTTTTCGCACAAAAATCAATGAAAATAAAACATCGCTTTTATAGACACCACTATTGGAATAGTATTCAACTATTTCTTTAAATATACTTTAATTTAATTAGAATTTATATATTCTAAAAGTATATAGTAAATAGTAAATAGCAATATATACTATACTGGTAATTCTGCTAATATTAGACAGAATCACTTTAATACCCTTTGAGGCAAACCCTCATCGCTTGACTTTTATATGTCTTTAATGAATTCAGTTTTATTTATTTGTAAGCTTTGAAAGAGAATTCACTCATATTATTGTGTCCTAAATATTAACGAAAATTAATCAAAAGAGGATTAATTATTTGTTTAATCAGAGATTTGTTTGATAATTAAGTTTGAAGCCACAGCTCAACCACTTTCCCACATTCATGTTCTTTATGAGACATCGATTACATTTTTATTTTAGAATAAATAGACATTTACTCAAAATTCTGTTACTAATCAACTGAATTTGATAGTTTTACTATAACCAAAGTAATCCTTATAAAATTGTTTAGAATAATTGATTTGAATTTGATATCAGAATTAGAAAAATGATGCCCTCTGTTGGCGTTAATACATTTGAAAGTATTAATGAATTTCAATTCACAATTCATTCACGATATTCTTCAATAAAGAATCTTCATTATCTGATTTTTACTAAATGAAAATTAAAATGGGGTAAAATTTTATAAAGTATTGAAGTAATGGTAATAACCAGAGAAATGTTTATCTACTCTAACTCTTACTCTTGACAATTGAAAGTAAAAAGGTGATTAAATTCTCACGTTTTAAGACAATTCTGTACAATCTTTTGTCGATAAATCGAAAAATAGAGGCAATGATTGTCCAACTTTTTCATTAACCATTCGGTTACACAGTTTTCGCAAGAATTGAGGCAAACAAACGATTGTTGCGAAGAATAAAAATAAATACATTATTCGAGTCAATAGATTTCATTGTTTTCATTGATGTCTAGAATTTAGATAAGAATTGCGAAAGAAATGAACAAAAATTTCATCTAATAATAAATCTGTTTATTTTCAAAAGTATTAACCAAATATTATTTATATCACTATAAACACAAAATATTTGATCATTTCTTTTACTAGAGAAGGAATTTCTTTGAAAATCAAGTATAAGCTGGTGGTAACCAAGCTTTGTTCAAGATAATCTTCTTGAAGTTATACCTACAAAGTATGTGATAAATTATTATAATCAATGAAACAGACCTCTGACTTCAAAAACCAAAGTATTTTTCCTAAGATTTCGAACTCTTAGCATCTTTTATATTTATATTTCTCTTCGAGAGGAGCACATCCACTATCAAATTATAAAGAATTAGAAGATGAAAAACACAACAAACAATTTTTCACAAAATTCAAGATTAATGGATTTGTATTTAAAATTTGGTGATTCTATATATTAATACGATTAGAGCATAGGATCACACTCTGCAGATGTGTTCATAAAATTATGCAGTTTTTTGCTTTTATTTGCTAAACATGTGTTACGATTATAATCAACATTCAGACCAACATTTCGTTTGAAATTATAGTTAAACCATTTAAACCAAATGTAAAAACCAAATATTTCATAAACATTGAGAGACAATACAAATGCTTAATAAACTTCGCTTTGAATTCTAAATTAAGTCAAATAAATGAATAATTTTTATATTTTTGCTTTATCTAGAATTTTATAATATGAACTTAATTTGATCAAAATCTTAGCAATATTTTTTTGTTGAAAATTTCAAATATCTCGAATGCATTTGCGAAATGATGGCAAGACAATAAGGACCAATCTATTCGAGTCAATTCACAAAATATTCTGTTTAAAGAATTTGAATTCAGATTATTTTATTTGAGTTCAGATGGAGTGTTCACTCGCTTTAACTTATATATAATCCATTGAAATTAGAGTAAATTGTCTGCAATTTAATGACTTTTCATGGAATCAATTTTCGATTAACTTTTAGTTAACATTTTGTTGAAAATGAAAATTGAAATTCAAAATAATTTTCCATTACTTTTGAGTTATTTTGAGAGCAGTTCTTCTTAAGTTCACAATTATCTGTCATATGTCTAGAGTTGAGCCCTAATACTTATCATAATAATTATGCAAATTTTTTTCATTCGCCTCAAAAAAAAAAATGATTGGATTATGGATTGTGAATACAGTGGATGCTTTTGGCACAATATGTATATACAATCGTTTATCATAAGTTGTTATAAGAGAGGGATAGACTCATCTCAAGTACAGGCAATGATTGAGATGATTGAGTCATTTGTTGAGCGCTTACCTCCAGCTGTTGGTATATTCAGTAATAAAGGCTTTTGCAACATATCCTTGGAATCGGAAGTTGCGCGAAGAGATAGGTCTAAAAGTCTTGGATTCAGCGAAAAAATACAATTAATATAATGAGAATACTGTCCTTTTTCATGTATTTCTTGTAATACCTGTGCATTGTATCGAATGTGAACACTTCAACGCTGGGTTTATCGCGTTTTTCGGGAGACTATTAGCATAATTGAAAAATCATAGATTCGTTGCATTAATTATTTCGTTTGTAATTAACATTAAATGACAAAAATGTTGCCTTATTTTCACTATTGTTTCAAATATAAAGTAATCAATTATTTTGAGAAAATCTAATAAATTATAATATAATTAGTTTTTCAAATAAAATCTCGATTAACCTCTGGTCGCGATTCGTTCTCGAATGAGTCTGGTGCTGAGCTAGCTTGTTTTCGGACATAACACAGCCTTCTCCTTTCACTACTGATTTTTCTGCTCACAGGTTGAGAACAGATTCCTGTAAATTAAGATCAGATTTGAAATTACTTTTTGTACTGAATTTCAGTTTTTGTTTGGTTTAATAACAAAATACCTCGATATGAATAGTATGTTGGTGTTAATGGTGGTGTTCCACTTCTCGAATTGGGCGCTGAATTAGTGCCCGAACTCTTTCTTCGTTCTTTTCTATGAAGGGGTGGAGTTCCCTCCCTTGAACCCGATTGTGATGATTCTTGACTAGGAGTGAGTGTTTGGATGTGATGCGGGACATAGAGACGAGTTTGGTCTCCATTACCAGTGGACAGAGTCGGTGAATTAGGCGCAGAGGCTAATCGTGAATAACCCCGAGAATCAAACGAAGCGGCCCTCTGTAAGACTGATTTGTGGTGCGTCTGTTTTTTTGGTTGCGATGGCTTTTTGTCTTCAGTGTTATTAGAGCCTAATATTGTAGAGCTCTTCCAAAAGCGAATTCCGGAACCAGTTTTTTCGTGTTTATGAGTACCTGAGTGTTGGTCTGGCGTTAATCGAGTGGTGATATTAGTCCATTGGTTTCCTGCTTTGGATGGCTTAGGAAGTGATGTTGCAGGTACTAAATCGCATTGAATGGCAGCGTCGCACTGCCATGGAAAACGGGGACCGTCATCACTACTGTTTATGTCTAATGCGCTACAATAGGCCTCTTCTGGTAATATATTATAAGAGTTGGATATCTGTTCTCCAGGAATGTTCGTCACTTTAATGGCATCCGCACTGTTCTGTCGACCCTTCAAACCATTAATTAAACTTTTGTCAAACATATCGGAAATAATAGTGTAATTGCTTTTACTTTTCATACACAAGAGATTGTACTCGAAATTAATATCGCAATAAATCTATACTTTCAGTCATATCTCTGTGTAAGCAACAAATATACGGAAATCTGTGTATAACTCCTGTATTTGACTGAATGTCGTCCCAATTGAATAAATAAATTGAAATTTCGAGACTATTTCGTAGCAAATGAAATATGAATTGATATAAAAATATATGAGAGCAACAAATTGATTGAATTTATTCCAGAATATAAACAACCTCTCACTTTGCTATTCCCACTATTTATTTATGCAAAATATTGGAATTTTCGGATTTTATCGTATTTTTGGCACAAAGTTTTACATTCCCTTAAATAATATATTGATTTTGAATTAGAAAATTATTCTAAACTCAAATCCAATTTTTCTTTCAAAATCTTTTGATTGAATTTTATTTACATTTTAAACAATTGTGAGAATTATCCCATAATTCTGTGAAATAATTCCACTTTGAAAAGAGTAGAGCAAATGCCTATCATTTTAAATATTTTATAACAAAAAGTTTGTTTTTCTTTCTCTTTAATCAAAACATAATTTTGAAACCTAAATAATATACAATTGTATTTATCTATTGCATAATTACATACATTTACTTGAATATTTATTTGATAAATTACTAGATTAACTTAATTTCATGTAAAATTTATTCTCAAATCTTAATCATTTAGTCACTAAATTTTTGTGTTTTATATTTATAAAGAAAGTAATGAACTGTGAATTTGAGAGTAAATTTGAAGGTAAAATTGAATTTGACTCAAAGTTGAATTAAAGCGAGAAAGTACCTGTTCGGGGAGCATTGGGACATAGCTCCTGTGTCTTCCTCCATATTTGAATGGCGGATTCTCTCCTGTTGGTGTTGAGGAGGCGGAAGAGTCTTTAAAAGATAACTCTGAGTAACTCCGGTTGCGACTAAACTTTTCTCTGAGAGATTTAGTTCTGGCACTTATTCCGGATTTGCACAAATTCATCATTTTTGGCACATCTATTCACTCTTTTTTACAATCCTCGTCTCAGTTGTCATAACTCTAAAAGTATTAATTAAAAGCCATGTATTAGATATGATTATTTGATTAATTCTTATTTTTAATTTCATTTAAATGAATAATTAATTGAATTAATAATGACTTAAAGACGTAAAGACAGAGAAATAATACAAAATAATGTGTATTTTATTCAGAGAGTTATGACTCAAAAAGCAGTTATTTGTGAGATTTAACGATAAAGTTATGAGTAATAAAAGTTGTATCACATTATGATTATCCGGACAACAGTCCATTGAAATTCAAAACACTAATGAATGTTTCAAAAGTAAATTACAAGAATAAATAATTTTTTTAATGCCTGATTTATAGTAATTCTTTGACCTTTTAAAAATTATGAGCATGATGTTTTTGTTGTAGTAATAAAACTAGAAGAAAGTCATTGAATACAAAATTAGGTAAAATAGTTGTTCGACCAAAACGTGAATATTTTGTTTGAATAAAACCTAATTTGGTTTAAGTGTTCAATAATTCATTGCAAACCTAAGCAGTTATTAAATGTGTAACAGTTGTAGCACAGAATAAATAGGTATTCCTCGTTCACCGACACATCCATCCGAATAAATGTTTGAAAATTGAATTAAGAATTCATAAATCATTTCATTTCATTGATTTACAAAATCATTTGAATAATTGATTAAAATGTAATCCCAAACAAACCAAACAAATCTTCGTTAATATATTCAGAGGTTTTAATTGAATTTTGATGGCAGTCCTCTCTCCAAAACATACATTTATACCAATAGTGAGAGTTTAATCTAAACAAACAATTTGTTCACCAATTTTACGATGAATTGAAAACTATTAAAGAATTGCGAATATTGTGACAAATCCCAGTGGAAACTGAATTTCATCCAAACCTTATCTATAATAGAAATGATGGATAGACTTGTGCTCTGTTTGTCTCTATTGTCGATTATTGTCGCAGAATATCATTTACATGACTTTCTGGGAATTACAACCAAGAAATGAATCGTCGATTTAAAATTGTTATCAACAAAATTGAAATAACTTTTCAATTTAAGAAGTGTACTGTTTGTTTGTCATAATGCTAGTGCTAATGCTTGTGCTTACATAATACACAATTGTGAGAAAGCAAATATAGAGAGCCGACAAAATGAAGATCAAATGGTTTATAAGTTGAAGACCTGGGTATAAGTGCATTGACTAATGTGTCTATAATGTGACTGCACTCTAATCGTCAAAAATCCAATAATATTACGATTTTTTCTATAAGTCTATGAAAAGATATAAACATTATTATTAGGAGTTATAGCTTTGGAGTGACTTTTATTTGAAATGAAGTGCATAATAGACTCAATGCATAACTGATTCCAGTGTTCCCTAAATGTGTGTCCACTATTCCAATGAATTGAACTTGAATTAAATAATACAAAAATACATTATGGCATAATGATTAGGCATTTGAGTTATTTATTACCGATATTCTTGTTTTTATAATAAAATGATATTTTAAATATAATAATAGCTCATATTAGCTCATATTAGTCTGTATTGAAATCAATTTGGTTTGTATTTCAGTTTTTCTGATAGAAAAACATTTAAAATCCAAATTAAGTTTTGTTTGTATGACAACAGTTTCAATAAAATGTCTCATTAATGAAATGCAAATATGTTTTCGTCGATTAATATTATATTTTTGATATTCGTTTAGTTTTGAGATTCAATTATTATTGCAATTATTTTTCTAATTCAATGAATTCAATGTTGAAATCAACTCAAATTAATTGAAAGAAACGACAAAAAGGATACAAATTGAGACCCAATTATTGATCTGACGATTCTCTACAGAAAAAAGAAGACTAAATGTTTTCACCTGTTGTTACTCCTTATCTATTGAGAAGACTTTCGGAGGATTTCAAAAACAAATCTAAACGAGTAGTAGATTTAGATACTATTGAGATAAAGAAATTTAATGCCTATTATTTTTTTGGGCAGAGATTACACAAAAATTCATTAATAAACAAAATATTCGGATAATCATTGAAATAATATTCCGTTTATTTTTGATTGGATCAGAAAAAATTGACAAAAGAGCATATAAATAACGCCATCGTCACTCTATGGGCATTCATTTAATCGAAGTTATCATCTGAATCATGGGATCATCTTGACTATCGTTGTATTTTTAATAATTTTGGTCTTATGTAAGAGAATTAGTGTTTAAATTCAGTAAAATTATGAAATAATAAACTAATAAATTAGAAAATTGCTTAAAGTATGCAACAGTTTTTGCAATGCGAGAGCACACCCTCTATTTACTAGAACTTATCTGAAATATTAATAATAATACTTTAATTAAGTATTTTTTATCAATTCATAAGTAATGGATTTCAAAATCTAAACGTAATAATAATAATAATGCGATACTTAAGAGTAAAGTTCATCAAAATATGCAGTTATTATATTATATATAACAACTGATGAGCGAAAACGAGAGATAATAAAGTTTTTGGATTATTCCAATCGATGATAACATTTTGTTTTTTGAGCTCACTTTCGAGATATTTCTAAAAATACATTAAATGTCGAGATATTAATAGACTGTTTACTGGGAGTTAAGCAAACGTTGAAACATTTGTTCCTTAATTCGCTCGACTCATCATAGAATGGAATTCATTTATTATTATAATAATAGAATTGAATGATTGGATTGAAATTAATTTTAAAAATAGTTTTTTGTTTAAATTAAAACAATTAGCGATATATTTATTGGAAGAAAAGTCGTTTCTTTTTCGACATTTCCTCGTTTCGGTAAAAATCAAGAGAATTAAAAACATATAACAAATGAGTTGAAGTCGTTTTGAAGGAGTCGTAAAAAAATAGCCAAAAGAAATTTTAGTGAAATTTGTGCCGCATTTTCACTAATGGGATAATTAAGGCAAAGACGAAGAGCACATGAAATGAAAATAAAAAGCTTTCAAAGCTTTGGCGCATAAAATCAAATGCGAACCAAAAAAAATTGTTAACTCAAAGAAGGCATTGGATTCTACTATTGAATCGGAAATGAGTTTGTGATGAATACAGTAATGAAACAAAACGAATGGAAACTGAGAGACAAAATTAAAACTCATACCTAAATCCAAACGGTATTCCTATTCCTCTACCCATTTGAAAAAGTTATTTCAATTCAATGCCATAAGCGATGAACACAAACAAAAATGACTCCAATTATCTCTTTTTCCTGAAGAGCCTTATTTCCACACAATTTTCAAATGAAAATAATTTATTGAAACGAATTTCTATTTTTAATTATAAATAACTGTTAACTCAAATATCGATCAAATGATAACATCTTTTTACAAACGATTGCAAATAATTTTCGCTGACTTTAAGAATATTTTCATTAATTCTAAATCTAAAACATCACTCAAAATCAAGTTTATTTAACTTTCATTAATTCAATTAAACTCATTCATTCAATTTACAAATATATTTTAAGCAACAAAATACTATAGTTTGATACAAATCTATAAAATAAATAAATTTTGATCATATTTTTTACAGAATAAACGGTAAAATATTAGGTTTTGTTTGAAATTCTTTAGAATGGATTTGTTTGATTCTGCTCATTCTTTCTTTATTCTTAAAATAGTTATTTAGTTTTTCAATTACTTTTTTAAAAATATCTAATTTCCTATATTTTTCAATTCTTTTTCAATATATTTTGTTAAAAAAACACACATTTTAAATAATAATCTAGTTCAAAATATTAGATCAAAGTTAGTATTTCGCGTTATTTAAATTTTGCTTGGTATAACTCAAAAATATTCTGATTGGAAAAAATCAAAATTTTTCTAAATCTAATTTTAAAACGAGTCATTTATATAAAAATGTATAAAGATGGTATATTTCAATTGACTTGATGCAATTGGAATGTTGAATTTATGTTTGAGTCATTACTTTACATCATATGAAATCTAATACTCTTACCATCACTGGTTTCTCTTCAAATAATTCATTTAATAAAATAATAATCTGATTAAAGGTTTAAATTAAATTAGTTTCCAATATTAAGATTATTAATACAATGAATAGAATGAATACAATTCATTGGTTTTAATAAAAATGAGGAAAAAATCGATTCATTGAAACTCAACAAAAAAAGTATTTTGCATTACATTATATGATGTCTTTACAAATGCGATGTTTTTAATAGATTTATATAATATTTCACTTTAATGTCTTTCTCTGTCTGAATATATGATTATAAATAATGAAAAGAAATATATTCTCATTTCAATTCTGAAAGAAAAACTGACATTTTATTCAGTGTAAGTTAGCTCTATCTATCTTCACAGAAAGTTCAGGGTTGTCTACTTAGGGTCCAATAAAACCTTTTCTTTTATCAAAAATTAATAGGCTTTTATTTAGTCCTTCGGATGGAATTATCCCTATATTTCATTTTGAACAAAATATTTACCAAATTACCATGTATACAACAAAATCATTATATTTCATCAAAAAGGAGAGTAACTGTGCCATCATATTTTTATAAAATGGGAATTAAATTATCTTCTCTTAAATAAAAGAATTTTCAAAAGAAAAAAAATTAATAATTCAACTTTTGTTATTTCAATGATAAATTATATACCTTGCTCATCTCTTAATTGAATATATACAGACTATATACTAGATGATCAAAGAAGACCACACAGAAATCAATTTGAAAAATGCTATTGTTTGATTATTTTGGAGAAGGAAAAACATAATTGAGTAATAAATTCACAAAATATTTGCTTTTTGGAGAATTATTTAAAACTAATTATATTAAACAAATGTTAAAATAAATAATAAATTTTGACAAATCTCTTATAATTAAATAATTCAAGAAATGATTTTTAAAAATGTGTACAAATAAATTACTAAACAAATAGCAGACTCTTTGCCAAAAAGTGTCAAATTTGATGTTTTGTATTCACCTAAGAAGTAGTATCAAGTTTATTATTTGGAAAATACAATAGTTTTTCGGAATTTACGAGAAATTGTCTTTTTGAAAACTTATCACTCCTTTTAAAGATTACAAACTGAGATCATTAGTGAAACTCTTATTTAAATTGAAAAAATTGCAAAATTATTGAAAAAATGTATTATTTCTGATATAATAGTTAACTGCGTTCAACACTATTTTAATTACACTCTTTTAGATAATATTAATATTCACTTTTAAAAAGGTTTTAACTCAAGATATTTATAAAAGGATATTTTTCTGCATAAAGTCTTGTATGTGTCACTTAATGTGAGCTACAATTTTTGGAAAAAACACATCATATCCTCCGTAATCAAAACCCATGTGAAAGCCTGATATTATACAATATTATTTCGAGTGAAGACATATAATTGTTTTTGTTTAATTATCAGAACTAAAATTTGGATTAATTGTGATATAATTATAACATTTGAAAAGAAGTTTCAGACAAATAAACAAATTATCATAAAAGTGAGCAAAAATGAGATATCATTTAATGTCATTTCAGGGATTTATATAAACTGCATAAAAGCGGCGGAATATTAATCACATCACTTGACTAATGAGAAAATTAAGTCTCAGTTCTCATTCAACTGAATAATATGATAACATATTCATAGTTGAATTACCCGAAACATTCTCTTAATTTTCGATAGAATTAATTTACGGAATAACTCTTTCAACAACAAATTCTCCTGATTATAACAAACTCATTATGGGTTTATATCTTTTTTAATGTTCGAAAAATCTCATAAAATAATATAAGACTCGAAAATCTTTTTTGATTTGAAGTAAAGCAAATATTTAGACATAAACAGTGCATAAACTATTTCTGGTTCTTCATATCATATGATAAATAAGTTTTTTCTTCACTCTTTCACAGACTATTTGTAAATGTTTTTCGATCTTAAAATAATTTTGATGTTATTTCTGATATTTCATCAAAAATTTGGTTTAAAAGTTACGGAATTTTGCGATCAATATATTTAACATAAATTTTAATATAAAATTGGAATTCAATTGATGACGAAATGGCTCTCAAATTACATTTGAGTCTTTTTTTCAAAAAGATTCTGATAAAAAGATTTTCGGTTAGAAATCAATGAGAATAAATATTATCATGATTATCCTTTTAAACCTGGTATTATTATTATATTACATAATGGCTTTATTTGAAACATAATATACCGCAGGTATTTCGGAAAATATCGACAAACCCCAAGTAATTTTCCACACTCTTATGTAATCTCATATGAACTTAATTAAATAAGTTATATATTACTCGAGATAAGCTAGTAATTTTATTTTTCTTATTCAAGCGATTTGCATTTGTAACTCAAATTACAAGTTAGAGGAAAGTTTGGTAGTAAACAGATTCATCGTACATAATAAAAAGTCATGGTTGCAAAATATATTGCCTAGATACTCTAAAGATACAATGAATTTTTAAATATTCCAGTTTTTATTCGTTATATAATGAGATAGAATGAATTGGTTTTGAATAAGCATATATTTTTTCTGGTTAAACACACAATCTCTAAGAGAAATAATATAATAACGAAAGTTGTTTAAAGATTTAATTGTCTTTATTTTAATTACTAATTAAATTGTTTCAAAAAATTAATGAGAAAAAAGATTAGTCTATTTTCACCCTTTGCTCAAACCCTTCTAACGATTAA
Source organism: Minunthozetes semirufus (assembly GCA_034699985.1). Classification (NCBI taxonomy): domain Eukaryota; kingdom Metazoa; phylum Arthropoda; class Arachnida; order Sarcoptiformes; family Punctoribatidae; genus Minunthozetes; species Minunthozetes semirufus. The sequence goes on along the minus strand of JAQIXD010000778.1, from coordinate 2,819 downwards.
AAGATTAGCGACTTTTGAATAATTATTGCCTTAAAAGGTATTAAGTAATTCTTGAATCAAAAGTCCAATTGTTTTTTGAAAGTTTTTTAAATAAAAGATTAATTCCATTGAAATTTAAATTATGATAAAATAGAGAATTGCATTAACGATGACATTTACAAATCGAGTTTTGTTTTCATACGAATCGATTCAGGTTTAGATAAATATACGATATTTTTATAGCGGATTCTTTACTTTCAGAACAAATGATAAGATATTCGAATGGCTTTCAGAGCTGTTGTGCTGTGTTTTAGACAATAACTTCAATTCACTCTCTTTTTGTCAGAATTAATATTTTTTTTGTTCCAAAAGTACTGAACCTTCAAATGAATAACAAAAACATTTTATCCTTTTGCCACAAATCACCAGAACATCAGTTCTAAGAACTCTAACAAATTTTTAGTAACTATCTCTATTTTTTAGAAATAATCAAAAGAACCTTTTGAATTTTTGTTGAGTTTTCATATGATTGAATGGCAATTCAATATGTTTAATAAAATCTTATTTGGTCTTTCTAAATGTTTTGTTAAGTGCATATTGATCTTTGGAGTTTTATAACTATTAAAAATTAGTGACATTCTATTGATATTACTTAATATAATTCAAAATATAGTAAATGAAATTAAATACAAATAAAACTTTACGTTTTATAAAAGAAATGTTCACAGTTTCAATACATCAGTCTATTTTAGATGTTTTGATTATTTACAGTGAAATAAAGTATCATAATAAGTTTTATAATTCTTTCTCAAAGTTTGTGTGAATGGTGTCTAAGAATTGCGAATTAATAAAAAGAGGATTTATTTGACATTAATTCTAATCAAATAAAATTAAGACAAAAGATGTGTTGAAGTAAACAATCGGATGAGAACTCACTTGAAATTAAATTAAGTAAAATTATCATGAAATCAGTATATCTCGAAATCTATAAAAATAATCTTTATATAATTGCTTAATATTCCCATCGATTAGAAAGTCATCAAATTTTTCTTTAATTTATTTTTCATTTACTTATAAAAAGTGTCGTTCAATAAGTTATATATTATGCAATTTCCTCTTAGCTTAAGAACCTGATAAGTTAAAACCTAATGAAAAAGATGGTTGAGATTTTGATACTCAATATAAACTTTGCACTTTTGGTTTAAGACAAAGATGTTTCGATCGAAATATTGGAATATAAATGAAATGCAAAAATGTATTCATTGAAGTGCTATTAGAAAGTAGTCTCAAATCAATCTTATCTTTCATTAATTCAGTAAAAAATTTCATTAGTAAAAGTTTGTACTTAATTTTATTCAGCGAAGAGAGCCTTAAATCTTTTGATGTCTACAATAAAATGGATTTTAAGCCCAATAAATACCCGTCCGATCAATGAAGGCAAGGCTTTTAGCAGAAAATCGATTTCTTTGGCGAAAACTTTTCCAAAATACAAATTTGATTCAATTTTTGCGACGATTTTCGATAATTTCTAAATTCAAAGAATAATAAAAGCATTGAATCGATACGAGAAAAGTGAAAAATGTAACACAATTTATATATATTTCATATTTATTTATTGAAAGTCATCTTTTTTGTGCAAACATTCTATCATATCATGGCATACAAAAGAAATGTATCCTTAACAATCTAAGAACTTCTTTCAATCCATTATTATTATTATACACCTCCACAAATTAAACAAGGTAATATTTGTTCAGTTCAATTGAATCAAATTGAATTTCATAATGAGATTCAAAGCTTTCGATTTCATTCTCAGCTTTTCATATAAGAAGTGAATGTAATCTTATAATAGGATTTACTAAAAATATTGCACAAAACATAAACAATTTCCTGTTTGTAATGACAGACAAAACATTATTATATTAGAAATAATACAATAAATCAGAAAATTCATTAAAAAGTTAATTAATTTTCAAGTGATTCAAATATCTTCCATCAATTCGACGGATTATTTGTTGAAATCGATTGAAATCATACTTTCAGTTAAAATAGTTATTGAATTCATGTTTGAAAAAAAGGAAAAGCTTTTAAAATCATAGTCGAGTTTCGAAACTTATCAATCAATGTTTGAATAGACGGGTTATTTGTCGATATTTTATACTACATTTGATAGAAATTGAAGTGAAAAACGCATTTCAAAGAATAACACAAATCGGAAATGTAGTGAACATTAGTGAACACCAGTTTATTCTGTGCCAAAATAAAGTGTAAAATATTTGGAATCAGATTTTTCTGAAGCCAACTTATTGTCAAGAATAATCAGTATGGCAAATCATTGCAAATGATGTTAATGGTAGCAATGATCGCAAAAAATCTGCTGAGTTTTAGGCAAACAAATTCTTTTGTCGAAAAAATACATTAAATCTATTGAAATGAAGTGAAATGGAAATAATCGGATAAAATCATAATATGTTTTACGTAAACACTTTTCAAATTTGAATTAATACCTGAAAACTGATTTAAAACAATCACAAAATGTTTGGAAGACTGAGACCTCCCATATAATTACATTATTATGACATATCAAACAAACAAATGAAAACATTTAAACACAATTCCGAATAAATCTATTTTGTAATCGAAAAATTCAATGAATGGATCCAATGGACCCAATTGTTGGCAAAATGTAAATTTGATTATAGTTGGTGGTGGTGTTGGTGGTGCTCTTATTGCTTTATCTCAAATCATTTTGTTTTTCGAAACATTATTCCCAATCTAACAATCAACTTCACTCAATTGTCTATTCTAGTATATAACCAAGGTGGTTTCAACTATAAAAT
>JAQIXD010000777.1:0-21018 GCA_034699985.1 Minunthozetes semirufus | reverse complement strand
CTCTCTCTCTCTCTCTCTCCCCTCTCAAACTTTTAACTCTAATGTTTGTAACTAAAGTGTAATGCAGTGGAGTTGAGCTCAGACTCAGATTCAGCTCTCAAACTGCACTTACATTCTTAGAGAGTACTGCCAGCAGAGTCTCTAATTGCTGTCTCTGGAGGCCAGTCATGTCTTTGCGCTGTTTGATTGTGTCCTCCGTGACCTGGCCTTAATGCGATTTCTAATTTTCTTACGAGTTAGCACTGGTGTTAAATTTGCCTCAGATATCGACATAACAACTGGCAGACTATGGCACAGTCATACAGTCATACAATAAGCTGTGAACACCCACATCGACAACAGACAGAATGTGAACCCAAAACAAAATAAGAACTGAAACCAACAAAAATATTATCAGAGAGAGAAAGAAATCGCAATTTGGAGAGAAGTTGTGCCAAATTTAATGCACTCTTTCTATGCATTCACTCATTGAGTTTGGGCCCAAACTCTGCATTTGCTTCACTTCCTCACAGCACTACTGCACACCCGATTGCGGCCCCGATCTATTCAATGATTGATGTTTTCCTATACACTTGATCCACAATTCTTAGATTTTGGGATTCTCTCTCTGGCTCTCCAATACTCTCCTGAAGACTTTCTCGTTTGTTTTCAATCTCTTCGATTTAGTTTTTTGGTTTTATTTTGATATTTTGTTCACTAATACTCTGTTTTTGATGGACTATCCTTTGGGAGCATTTGTATTGCAATTTAGTGTTCAATAAAAAGAGGGAAATAAGTATTTTTATGAGAAAAAAGTCAACAATATTTAGAAATGAAGTGAAGTTAATTTAGTGGTGTTTCTCATAAATCTGAGTCGACTGTAATTGAATAGTCATTTGAATATATTTCTCATATGAATAAAATGTCTTTTTTTAACTTCATTTGGCAGAAGTTTTTAAAAATTAGTCACAGATTAAGTAGTGAACAGACATTTCATTGTATTATTGTCTAAAAAAGTCTTTCTTTTGTCATTGTTTTGGTTTTTGTGGATTAAAATTCTCAAACATAACCTCCAATCTAAGCATCGGATACAAGGAATAAATGGATATTATATAGAATTCAATCAAAATGTGATTTACTTGACTTCTATGCTCACAACTGCTCTCATCTGCAGAGAACTGTTGTCAGTTGTAATGCAAAGCACTCAGTCCTCAGTCAAAAGCAAGTGACGAACCGATCGTTAAAAAGGTATATCGAAAGGAGAAAAAAATCTCTTCTTTTTTTATATATCAAACATTGGAGTGAATGAGAGATAATGCCATAGAATTCATGCAATTGAACGACAGAAGAGACTATACTTTACTATACTTTTATATATTTTAGTCTAAAATTATAGTTTGCGTCGAAATAATGACTTCAGTCAATAATACGGTGTATGCTATCGATAGTCGGAGTTATTATGCAACTGCTTTTGATGGACAGGAGATTTGCCTCTGCCTTACCTTCCATTATATTGCGTGACATAACACACACCCATATTATACCTGAACTCTCTTCACTCAAAAAACATTTTGTTTGATATTTCTTTTCGGTACAGTTGTTGTGGTTCTCCCTTTAATTACTTCTTTCCCCCATTGATTGGCGCAAAAGCATATAGAGTTTGAGGTAAAGCACCTCCTTTTCTATCTAAGCTTTGTTATGCAGGAGCTCAGACATGAGTCCTACCAACAATTGAAAAAAGAGAAAAATCACTATTTTATTGTTATATTCAATAAAAATAAGTCGATTCCAAAAGACTCAAAAATGTTTCAAATGTTGTTTTAATAAGTTTCAAATTTGACTCTAAAATAATGCCTTAAACCTATTAATAGTCGAGTGTTTGTTCAGCAAAATTGTGTTCACAAATAATAAACTACCGCTCTATGAATGTTAATCTCATCGAGTAATTAATTAAATGGTAGTCCGACTCTAAAGACAAGAATAAATGCTTTTTTAATATGCGAACACAAATATATCGAAATAAAAACAAATCATTTATCAAAGATAACACTCATTAGTTTTAGAGGCGAACCAACCATTGAATCCAGTTTTCCTATGAATAGAACTTCTATGTTAATGTTAATTGTGTAGGGCTAGTATATTATCAACATTATATAAGTAGCATGAGCATTAGCTTGCTCAAATCTATCAAAATTATATTTTGATTTTATAATAACCACTAAACAGTTAAATGATGTCTTAAATAGAAAGTTTTGTTTCTAATATTTCTCATAATTTTCAATCAAATTCACACAAAAATCTTATTTTATTCTCATTTGAATTATCAATAAAATTGATGAATATTTCATTGGAACCAAATGTCATGGATTTTTCATAAATGTATTTATTTGCTTATTTTTCCTATTTTAACAAAAGTTAATAGAATATAAATTTCATCTAATTTTATAATTAATTTAAATTGAACTAACAAGAATTGTACCTGATATAAAATTTTATAGCAGGTATGACAAGAGATTACATCAAGCTAAATCTTTGAAAAAATTAGCAATAAATTGAAAAGTTTTTGATCACAAAGAGAGTGGTAGACACTGGTAGACCATCACTGGTAGTCTTATTTTGCCTTTTCATGTCTTCTTTGAAATTTATATGCATTTCTTAGAATTTAAAAAATCGATAGAATTTCAACAGAAAAGAAACTTCTTTTGATTTTTGAATTGTTTTTAAAAAAATATTTATTATAGAAAATATCGAATCATTTTTAGAAAAAATAGTGTTTTACTCAATTATTTTGATGGTAATTATACTGATATATACATATACTGTATATTAGTTTATAATGTGTATTAGTGTATAATAGATTTATATAAACTTCACAAATAAACAATTAAAAGAAATTATTATTAAAAACATTTTCTGCGAGACTTTGATAATAATTATTATATCAACTGAGAGCAGGAAATATGAGTCTCTTTTCTTATTTTCTTATTTAATTATCTGTGAAAATCAATATTTCAGTCTTTGAATGATTGAACGCACAATAAGTTTCAAAGAAAATGTTTTTCCGAATCAGAGAAATAATAATATAACTGATGGATGTGGTGTTTATTCACTACATATTCAGCCCTAAAATCAATGGCTTTTGACCAACAGATCGTTTGGAGATTGAGTTATTCTCCGCTCAAAAATAGTTACTTTAGAAGACATCCATTAAAGAATTAGACATTAAGGCTGTCGTTCGGATAAATCTCAATTTCAGCCATAGATCGGACGATAATCTCAATTGAATGCTTCCAACTAATCACTTTTTAATGAGCTAGTACATTTTATATTTGTTTTTTCCAAACAAAATTAAATATTTTAAAAATAAGTCTAATTGAAAATATTGAAATTATATTTCTGTTTTTTAGTGTTGAGTTATCTTTTATGAATAACCAGGACATATATGACAAATATGACATAACATTTCTTCACTGAATATTTTGATTTATCTGGTTTTCATTGAACCCATGTTTACAAATGTTTGGGCAAAATATTTCCATTTGAGAGTTAATGTAAATTTAAAAGGCTCAGGTAGATCACCCCCTGGCCATCAATGATATAAACAGATTGACTGTTGGCTCCATTTTCTCAGATGGTTATCCAAGCATTTCCAGACCTGCTGTTTTGAATTGAGTTTAGGAATCAGTTCACGTTTATCTTGTAGTTGATTCGTCTAATGACAAGAATAAATGTTTGTAACTCTCAACGAACGCAATATTCATTGGAAAGTCTGTGACACTGGCGGTAGAGTCTGTGTATCAAAACTATTTAAACCTCATTTCGTTGGCTTTTGATAGCTTTCAACAACAATACGATCATAACATTAAAACATTAGTGTCTCTACAAACTGGAGATCGTAATAATATTTGTGTTATCCCTCCTCTTATTTTCTTATAAATAGCTTCTGGTTATTATACGGCCATAAAAAACAAGTGTTATATTTATTGCAATTTCAATTTGTAGCCAAATTTGGCAAAACATAAGCTAAAGATAAGCTCATAATTGTTAACTCATAACCAAACATTGTGAACACCACCTCTGCCACCATTATCATTACAATAACCATTTAACTATGATAACTGACAAGATTAGCAAGATTATTTTCATAATTATTTATTTTTCAAACAAACAATTGAATTAAAAACAAGATTTCAAATTAATGATAACAAAATTGATAAGATTGAAGAATTATACATTCATACATAAATTTGTACATATATATGCTTACTCTACCGAAAATATGTTAATCAAAATATCTGTTTTTATTGAATTCAATTTGGGAAATGTCTGCAAGATTACAATACTGAAAGATAATTTATATATATATAATTTGCTTGTAAATGGTCAGAATAAAAGCAAAATCAATATTTCAAAGGCTATGATTGGGTCAAAGATTTTTAATTTAAAATTCAAAAGTTTTGGTCGAAATTGAATGGAAGTAAAGTTAATAATAATAATAATGAAAATATGACACAAATTGAATGTCAGTATTGCATAAGAATGAGGGACTCATATAAAACTAATATTAAATGTGAGCACAAATTTATTTGAGTAATGGGTTTACGGGCGTCTGAGGTCGAAGGCGTGCGCGTGTGTTTAGGTGTGTGCTCTCATACCTGTTCATAATTTAAAACATTCCCATTGAGAAACACCAAATTCTGCCGAAACAGAAAGAGAATTGAAAAACTCAAAAATATATTTCAATGATATCAGGTCTGTTTTTGTGCTGTTTTGTGTGCTATTGTTGCAACCGTTCTAATATTGAAATGTCTGTTCATAAGGTATTCTATATAATTTGAGTTCACAAAAAAAACTAAAAAAAAAACTTATTTCATAAAATATTTTTGTGGACTGTATTGCGGGCGTATGTATTAAATTGCATAACAGAGAACAGCATTACAATAGTCGGCACAAAGTTATTCATTACTCGTTTTTGATAGAGAAGAGCCTCTCTATTGTATTATATTTAGAATATAATATAACCGACGAGTATTGCAAAAACTTGAATCCCTTGGGATTAAAGGATTGCGCTCTACTATGCATTGAATCGGGTGGAGCCTAATGTATGAAATAATTTTGATAATAAGTTTAGTTACTTACCTCTAAAACTGAATTTTTGTCGATTCATATATATTCCGCATAAATAACAAAATATATTGATTTTCACGAATATATTGATTCTAATCTCAAATATAATCTGAAAAACTGTGAAATGAGTATAAAATTTGATCTTATTCTGAGCACAGGTCACCACTCGAATGATATGACCACAAACCAGTTGTCCGACAGTTGTTGTCCAGTTGTCCACCACTCAAACTAAACGCTTTTCAAAATGAATAGAAGTGTTGTTAAAAGAAAATATGGTCACTGCTCTGGTGTCCTGTCTATTCATATGGTGTGCCTTTTCATTAATGCTTTATGTATGGGTCCCAAAAGACCACGAACTCATTCATTTGCCTTTTTCTATGAATTTAGGAAAACATGTTCTGATATTTAGCTGTATTTTTCGTAAAAGTTTTATGAAATGATTATAAGAGAAAGGATTGTCAATGAATATAAGGTATGGCTAAAGGAAAGGTAAGCTATGGTAAGCTTCCGCGAAAAAGACGTGAAAAGAAGCGTCTCTTATATTATTTAAAATAAATCTTCTAAAAAATCTCATCTATCACTTCTGGCGCTCAGCAGGAAAGCGAAATAGTTGGGCATTGCCTTTGCCTCAGATGTGTGTGCAATATAAGTGCTGTTCGGCATCGCATATAACGTTTGTATTTGCAAAGCAGTTGTGAATCAGTCGGTTGTGAATTGTGTAGGTTTTCTCCCATATCTGTGGCTAAGAGTACAGACTATGTATGCAGTCGTCGACTCAAACCGATGTTCATTTCGATGTTGTTATTAAAAGTTTTACTTTTGGTTGACGTGAATGACGTGAATGCGATTAAATTGAAAATATTTTATTAAAAAAATATTTCACACTTTGTTGTGAAGTGAGTGAACGCAATGGTGAACAACATATCGCTATAAGAGATCATACCATCCAATACAGTAACCATTGCTTTCGTATCTATGCTTTCAACTAGACTTCTATATTCTAGAGCACATCGGGCACAGCATATACTCTGTGCTCACTATTCTCAGTGCTGTACTATTGTATGGCTGTACTAACACTAACCATCATTAATATCTTTCGGTCCCTCGTTTTTGACATTTTCGATCAGAGGCAGCTTAAGAGGGAAAATACTGCAAAAAGGACGCAACCTTTCATATAAACTGGCAGTGAATCCAACAGAATAGCAGAGAATACTTCACAAATGCATGGAAGACAAGAGACGGGCGCTTCCATACCATAGACAACATTGAGAAAAGTGAAGCACAATTCATGATATATAAGGCAATGGCAGCAAAAACACGAAACTTATATAATTAGAGTTGTGTTAAGACTTAAATAATACACTCAGAGCTCTATGAGAGTACTCCGAGTTCTCTCTCTAAAGCAAAAAACGAGAAAAACATAAAAAACGAAAAAAATTGTTTGGAAAAAATGGTCGAAAAGTGGAAAACAGTAAAATTGGTGAAAATGGTTGCAATGATGTGTTCCCTTCTCGGGGGAAATTAATAAGAAGGTTAAACATTTGCTCAGTTATTAATATTTTAGAATTTCAATATTTAATATTTTAGTCTTTTATAAGTGAATTTGATGAAAGCATAGCTCAAATTATATGTCTTTTTTAGTGGCGAACAACTATTCAATAGTATTTTGATAGAAATATTGAGCCCAATATTGATCATCAATTGTATTGAATAGTTTTATTGTCACGCAATGTATCCAACATTTGCAATGAGTTTTCTCTAGTTTTAATCGCATTTATGTGTATGTCATGCAAAAACTTTTTCCTTTCTCTTTACTCACTCCTCCTTTTTCTACTTAAGAGTCAGTACAACAAAATCCAATCTTCTCTCTATTCCCTACTTTTGGTCTATTCTTTTTTGCCTATTTTGTAGCCAATGGTTGTCCTACTTTTGCTTAAATTTATATCTGATTCTTGTGTTTTTTGAAGAGAAACCCATATTTTAAAGTTATTTCACTCATATTTTCAAAATATTTGCTATTTTTATCACTTATTTGTCGCTTTTGGTGACCTTATCCTAACCATAACTAAGAATAAATAAATCGAAAAAATTTGATAAATTTTGATAAGTCTTTCCACTTATTTGTAGCCCTCAATGATTTGGGGGTTCACTGATTGTGTAGGAAAGAGTGAGGCAATAGAGCCACTCAACGGTGTTATTAATTGATGTCTGCATTTTATTTCAATTTTCAGATCATTATATAGATTTACAAAACCATTAATTCATAAAATTTATTGCTGTTATTGCTATCAAAACAATAACTCTTAAATGCTTTTTACTATAACTTAGTCTCAAAGAAACAAAGTGTCAACAAAAGTGTTGACAAAAGTATATACAAATTACACTATTTTTTAAGCAATAAAATTCAAATCAAAAATCTTGTGAAGAAATCCTCCAAATAAAAACTTAATTCTATTATATTTTGCCATTTATTCCATAGGTTTTCACTCTTTGCATTCAAATTCCTCATTATTTGTTTGATATTTTGGTTTCCCATCTCTAGCGAGCAATAGGTCTACAATATTATGAATGTCTGATCGGATGCCATACATAACATAAATATAAAAATGAATGAATAGATAAAATTATGCGCCACTCTATACTTGTGCTCTCAGTGTCTCTCACTATCTATTGTATTTTGTATACCTATATTACCAAATAGTGGCGGAGAAGCACATCCATCATTCGTGCTCTCCGTTCATAGATCAATGTCGACGCCTTGCGGTCGTCAACTAAATAGCAATATTAAACCTGCAAATTCTCAAATCATTTTATATTTTATTCTTCGATATTATTTTCTATTAAAAATAATTCATTTTTTAAACGAATATAAAATTATTTAAAATAATATCAAATCGACAGAAGTTTTAGTTTAAGGGTTCGATCGGCTCTGAATTATTTATTATTTATTTTACACTTTTTTTCAAAAGAAATATTTATAGAGATTTTGTCGGCGAAGAATAGTAGGTCCCAACCCATGAATAGCCCGAAAGAGAGTGAATCCCAAAGCGGTTCTAATTCTTGAAAGACTGAGTGAAATGGGGCACAGAATTAGGTTTAAAGTGGAGTCGATTTATAGAAGTGGCAAATATTTTAATATTTAAAGTCGACAATCGTTTGTGTATTGACTAGTTTTGAGTAATTCTTTTCGGTTGCAGTTTTATGCCATTTATGACATTCACTAATATTTCACATTTCATATGAAAAGAGCGAAACACTTGTTCACAACACCAGAAGAATGATCAGAGAGAACGACAAAAGTCGATGTCATTTGACTACTTTTCATGTTTTTATTGCTTTCGACTATTTTTTATGTTTAAATATATTTCACATTTCAATTATTTTTTAATTTATTGCTATTTTCACTACTATTTAAACAATAAAACTATTATAACAAGTCTTAAGTGATTCAATGATTTATTAATTTCATAGTTATTAACACTATTTCGGTATTTTAATAATTCATATTTTAAATTTTGTCGTTTTCTTGATTACAAATAAAGTCACGTTCTCTCTCTCTCTCTCTCTCTCTCTCTCTCTCTCTCTCTCTCTCTCTCTCTCTCTCTCTCACTCTCTCTCTCTCCCTCACTCTTATCTGTTCTTCACTTAAGCTCTTAATCTTAATTATGAATCATTAGTGAAAATGTTTCGGAAAAAATCTTTTCTCAATACAGTATTTCTTCTGATATAATGAACCACAACATAATGAATAAGGCGTTAAAACACAGCCATCCATCAACCCTTCACCTCTACCATTATACAGTATATAGTAAGCGGTAGCTAAAATTTAATTTTTTAAAGCTCTAATTTATCAATTGATTATCGTAATATTCGACCTTGCTCACAGTGCTTACCCCTTATTACTCAGTTGTGGTATATTTAAAATAGTTTTGAATTTTAAACTCTTTTCGTTTGATTTGATTTGATTTATAAGAAATTTAGATTTCATTTAAAATTAAAAGAAATTAATGAAATAATTCATTTGTTTCTAATTGTTTTCGATCAATGATTCCGAAATTCAGTATTGATTTATTGTCATCTCTTTTCATGAGGAACGGACTCAACATTATATTCTGATTCACGTATTTATATATAGATTTCGTTTCATTGTTTTTGTTTCGTTTATATCTTTGCTGCGAATCATAAAAATCATTTCGGATTTTCAGAGCAATTATTGTTTTGAAGACTAAGTGTTTGAATAATAGTCTGGAGGAAAGGCTAATAGCTTTTTAATTAACAACAAAATTCTTTTACTCCAAAAAAAAGTAAACAATCAATGAATCAAAAGTTTTCAAAATATTGTTTTAATTTTGAAAAATAATTTTCAATATTAAAAACAATCCTTAAATTAATATATTTTAAAAAGAGTGATAAATATCTTCTCAGATGACAATTGAATTTAAACATTTATGTTTTCATTTTTCTTTATTTGAAGGCTAACATGTTTGCCTATTGGACTTGATCGAGTAACATTTTTCAAAAAACCATAGAAATGAACAGAAATTAAAATAATTTTTTAATGAAACTTTATTTGAAATGTTTTAGTTGTATTTGACAAAGTTTGTCCTATAATATACATGTCCTATGTATAATTGTTTTGTAAACAGAATTTAAAATGGTTATTTTATTAAATTAAATTAATTTTAATTAACAAAAATTATAAGAAGAATCTTTTAAGAGTTAAATATCACATAAAATCATGATTTGTTATCTATTTAATGGTTTAATTTGAAAATATTGAAAAATTTAAAAGATTTAAAAGATTTTTGATTATTTTCTTTTTAAAATTAACTATAATTATGGTTAAATTAATTGAATATAAACCAATAATTAATAGTTTTTATATAATTTTACATTCATTGCATAAATATGTGGCAACACATTTTATTCACATTATCTTAATTTAAAAACTAAACACCAACATTTCTCTGCTTTAACAAGCACATTAAAAAAAATAAGTTTTAATACAACAATTTTTACAAAATATTTAAACAATATATATTTTGCTATATTTTGTTATTTAAATATAGTATGAAGCAAATTTTTAACGTTGAAAATGAATTGTTAAATTTAATTATGAGAGAAACTATAGGAAAACAATTAACTTGTTTGAAATATTTAGAATTAACCCAAAAATATTTTGAAAGGGAAAATTTTGCAAATAACCATGCTCAACCAATCATACCGAATATTTAAAACGAATTATTGCATGTTTTGTTCAAAAGTTTTTTTTCAATGAAAGCTAATTACAAATATAACTTATAATTCGTTTTTTAATTCAATTGAATAGTATTTTATAATTATTGTTATTATTCAGAAAAAATTTTGGAAAAGTTGGTCAGACTTTCATAACTCTTCCCTCAATTCTTTGAATATAAGCGATGCTTGAAATCCTATCTTTGATTAAATACATATACATATGTATAAAATGAATTGAAATTATATTATATTATTATTATTATTATTATTATTGAGGAAACTCTATTCCTATTTATTAATTATATATTAAATAAATGATAAGAAGAGAAGTATTGGATATCACTTAAAGCAAAACAACATTAATTTGTGTTTTGGTTTTTTGGGAAAAGCAATAAAACAAAGTAATTGAGGCTTTAATTTGAATTGAATGAAGAAAATAACGAATTCTTATTTTTTTAGAAAATATTACCTCCACTTTAAGACATTCCAAACCTGAATTACAAGTGAGAGCATGATCAATTTTCAAAAATTCAATTTAAGTTGAAGAAAATTCAACGAATCAAGTGACAGCTCAACAAATTAATGGTCGTTTCCTAAAGAGATTAATTGCTAGTTGTTTAGGAGCCGAGGGATTGACTCAGTTCACAATTTTCCGCATAATATCAATAAAACATTTCGCTTTGAATTGACAATAATCATGTGGATTATCTCCAATGCCTTACAAATATAAATCGTATCAAGCATAATAAATTAAACTATATAGAATAAGCATGATGAATTCTTCTAAAATTTAAATATTTATGGTTAGTATTCTTATATAGAATTTTAATTAATTAGTGGATAAATGTTTGACTATTTTTCATATTTTGTCATAATTTCATTCTTTTGTTACCATAGAAGTGATAAACTATAATATCAATTTTATAGCCAATAAATCCTCAAATAATTCCAAACATTTGTCTAAAAATACACCAAAACTATATTTGCGATAAAAATAACAAGAATTTGTAACTTATTTTGATTGAATTGAGTCTCAAATGATCGATAAGTAGTGTTATATCGATCGCACAATTGAGTCATTCTTTCATTTAATTTCATGTTTAGAGTCTATTATTTATAAAACTTTTATTATATAATATCAATATAGTGTTGATTCGCAGCTAAACATTAAAATTAGATCTCATTTCAAATTATTTTCAATTTTTATTTATTTTTAAAAAAGTGATTGAAATAAAACATTCGGAATTCAATTAACATATTAAGTGTGTATCAAAACCAAGAGCAATGGCCCCTTGTTCATCACGAAATTATGTGGAATCTTCATGAGCTTAATCAGTAAGAAATAGCCCGCTGGGGGTACATCCAATTCCAAGAGTGGATTCATATCATTTATGAGCCAATCAAGTGACTCAACTTTTTCAACCGATTTTATTATTAAATCGAGTTTGAATAATGATTCAATCACCAAATGATAAGTTCAACATGATCTTTTGATTTTTATCTGCGAACAATGGGATCCTCGACACATTCCAATAACAAGGGAATGATCAATCAAGTTTCAATACTCTTTCAAAACATCTATTTCTGTATTTTGTTGTCAGAGTTCTAATCATAGAATCATTTACTAAGTCTTTCTCAAGAATTTTGAATTTTATTTTCAGTGAAAATCATTTGCAAGACTTGACTTGACTTCCAGTTTAAGTAACTCTTAACTGACTTTTTTCACATAATTATGTAAATCAGAAAAACGTCGGAAAACTTATAATTTTAGTGATTATTAGTTATTCGGGTTATTATAAAACAATTAGTCGTCGAATAATAGACTCGAAATTATGTAAAACGAAATCTTATTTTCTTTTTATTTCACAAAACGTTTGTTTTTAAGAGACAACAAAAAATACTCAAACAAATGAAATGAAATGAAAATAATTGTCTAAAAATTTTAAACCAATTTATACTCTAATCGATTGTTAACCAGAAAAATGAATTTAAAAAAACAAACAAAAAAATAATTCATAATAGAAATAGAAAATATGGGTTTTTAAATGATCTATTTATAGTTGAATTAATCACATTTGTCTGAGTACTATATCTTGATTAGATTCAGTGAGTTATTTGGATAATTTCCAGTAGAAATGATAAACTCTTAATTTATTCTGGTGAAAATGGCGAAAGTGGAGGAGCGGCCGATAAAAATAATGTGCGAACAGCTCTCCAAATGAGAATTTAAATGATTATTAAAGAAATTAATGAGAATTAAATTGAAGGAATTTAAATTGTAATAGATGAATGAGCTAGCAACAAAAACCATATCAGTTTTCTTAATGAACAAAAAACATGTAATTAATGATTTGTTTTGTAATTTGATTTAAAATAATTGTTTTGAGGTCTGTCTCGAAGACTATATAAGTCGGCAAACAATTTGTTAATCGATTTGCAATAAATAGCAGTAAATACTGACTTTAACAACAAGTTTAACGAATTTATTAATTAAGTAAAAACAATTTGTGTTACAATTAACGGCATATTTATTGAAATAATTTTCATTTTATTGCCATTAATGCCATTAAATCAAATAATTTCTTACAAATTGTATTTAAAATAATTAATTTTTATGAGAAATTATTATTCAAAATATATGAGCAATAAATCATAAAATAATAATAAATAACAACAATTCGTTTAAAAAGCAATTCAAATGAATAAACCGGTTAAGCCTTTTAGATAGTAATCAAATTAATCTCAATTAATTAATTGTGTGAAAACTATTTTCTAGTCAAAGACATAAACATTAATACATCTATAGTACGGTAATTGTGCAATTGTGCAAGGCCAATTCATGTCTGACATTCTTAATGATCACTAGTCATGGTCGTCAAGATAAAACACCTCTAAACACAATCAAAACTGTTGGGGTCATTCTTTATGAGCCATTTATATGCTAACTATTTATACATTTATATATATATTGTTTTCAATTTATTGTTTAGCCTTTAAACACATATTAATTGAAAGGACCACAAATCACTCTTTAATTGATTAATTTGATTAATTAGCAATATTGCCAAAATAAATTGAAAAGAATCATACAATCATGTTATCTATCAATGATATTGTGATGGTTTTGTTATAGGTAATCTTATAGATAATGTTATATGTTAAATGTTAAATGTTATAGGTAATTTATGTTCCCAAATGTGTATCGAAATTAATTAATTGTTTTTCTCTTGAATTTTAATATTTGGTTTAAAAAAATGATGAAAATCGGAACCGAATAACAACTAAACAATTAATAAAAATCCGAAACAAATGTTTTTACGCGAAAATACTTTTTAAATGTGATTCAAATGTGTTTTGAATGGTTTGCAGTGGTTTTCATTGAATACCAAATAAGTTAAGAGAATTTCATAGACTATTGGCGTATATATTATGACAAAACTGTAATAAATACCCAAATGATTGGGAAAATGAAAGTTCATTAATCATTTTACCAAATATTTGATACGAAAACAAATTCAATTAATTGCTTATAAAAAGTTAATAATTATCGGTAATCGAGAAGAAAAATGAGCCAAAACTTAGAAATTGTTGACTCTTTTTAATTGACTCTTTTCTTCTCTCAAAAGACTAATTGTTTTCTGAAATAATTGAATCAAATCTTATTTTTATTAAAACAAATTTATATACAAATTCTTCACTTAAGCCTTAGTACTAATAAATTAGATAATTGTCTGAAACAATCAAATATTAATTTTATTAACTTCTTTGAAATTCATGATAAAAATATGAAGAAATTGAATTTTAGTGATTCCACAGTCAGTAGTGTCTGGACTCCAGAGTCACTAAATTACTAAATAATCAAAACTATTTATTAATTTTCATTAAAATATATAAAATATAATAAAAATATAATTAATTTAAATTATTGTCTGATTATGTGATTGTGTCCATTGTGTCCATTCATTCATTGCTCATATTATTCAATAATTTTGGGAAAATATGTATAAAAAAGTACTAAAAATGTGATCCAATAATAAAAGACTGTCTTCTGTGAAGAATTTCTATTAGATTTGAAAAATCAATTGAAGTCTGAGTTTATGTTTCCTTTTGATTGAATGCAAGAGTTTTTTGATCAGACGATTGACTCTAACGACTGTTCCCTCACTTCAGACACTTTGTCGACACTTTATATGACTTTTTTGTTGTCTTTTTTATTGCTTTAATTAATTGTTTTGATAAAATCAAATAAATGGCGGAAAGAAATTTGAATAACAGTTGGAATCCTTTAAATTATTCGCAAAATTTATGTAAAAACAGTTTAAAGAAGATTTTGATTAAAAGAGTCATTAATTGAATGTATTTTTAATATGATTTCAGGCGTTAACACAATTGTCTCGAATAACCCGTCCCTCACTTCTGTGGCCACAAACGAAAACACAGACATATTTACTGACAGCCGAAGAGATGACAATTTGGTGGACCCGTTCTCGGCTCTGGATTTGCAACAGAAGGCAGACCATGGAATCAATCAATTGGTCAACGATTTGATTACAAACAATAATATCAAAGATAACAACGATTTGAGATTCGATTGCTTTCAGTCTTACACTAAAAGTAATTCAATTCGTAATCCGTTTTCAGAGGACATAACCGCCAACTCTTCAAACAATGTCTTCGATTGCGGAGACTTTGGGATCGAATCATTCAATAAACCAAATGTGGCCACACTTTCGGCTAATGGTCTGAATGGTGGCAATGGATTCAATACTTTGATTGATAGTCAAACCTCTTATAATCGAAATTCATTCCAACATTTGATCGCAGCTCAAGACGTGATGTCAGCTCAAAGTTACGCAGAAATCAAATCATTTCCACAACAGATTCGGCCCTCAAATCAATTTACGAAACAAATAAATAGTCGAGTCTCTGATCTTCAGACCAATCCATTGGCAAATCCAATGACTAATCCATTGACCAATTCTTTGACTAATTCAATGACCAATCAAATGGTGAATCCATTGATGGGTACAATGGGTGAACCCATGAGGAAAATATTACCGAATACGAGCTCTAATTCAGGTCCAAATCCAATGACAAATCAATTGAGTACTTCATTGTCTTCTGGTTTCAGTCAATTGAATTCAAATCAATCAGTAGTTCAGTCATTAATGGCTCAAAAATCTCATCCATTGCCTTACGATCAAAAGCAAACGCTTCAGAAGTTGGCGCCAATCGAAGTGTCCGCCAATGAAATGAGTCAAATGGGAAGCCGTCAGTTAAGATCAATTCGCGCCCGAAGTGTCAGCCAATCTTCAGCGGAACCGATAAATAAAGTCAATTATTATTTGGAGAAGAGTTACGAACAGTTCAAACATCTGGAAAAAGAGCGCAAAAAGGTTTGAATTTATCTAAAAGTTATTTAATTTTCTTAATTTCTTTCATTTGTTTTACGTTTAGATCGAATGCGAACTCATTCAGGCATTTGTTGGACACAAGATCTCGAGCGCTAACAACATTCCGATCCAAAGACTACCACAAAATGCCTCAAAAGTTGACCGAATTATAACAGATATGAGTCGAGAACACGCGAAAGTCATCACAATTGTGGCCAAAATGGAACAATTGAAGGGACGGGAGTTGAGTGAATTGATTCACAATTCAATTCACAAATGGTATGAAATTATACGCGAATTACAAATGAAGAGGAAAATCGAAAACCAAAGAAACGCGACAAACATTGGATCTATTGCTTCATCAGAAGAGTTATTCATCGGTCAGTTCTGCGAAATAATGAAACAGTTGTTGTCCGGCATTCGTGCGGTTCGCACCTGTCTGTGGTGTGCGCTCGTCATCACTCTATACGAGCAAAATATGGCTTAAATTTTAATAGTGTCTAAAGTTTTGCCGCTCTTTTCCTTCCACTTCTTATAAGACTTTTCCAATAATATCCGAAATTCGGATTTTTTTTTGAAGAATTTCTGAAATGTTTTTTCATTTTTTTATTTTATTCACAAATTAATCGTTTTTTGTGTGACTTTTATCATGAATTATATCCGAATTATTGTTCGAATTATATATATTCTGATCTAAAACTAAATCCTATTATTATTATTAGTTTATTTACTTATTATCTCTTTTCGTATAAAATCATTGTTTGTACTCTTAGTTACAAAAACTTTTTTATGGCATTCCTTTCGATTATAATTAATAGAATTTAAGTCTAAATTCGGTTAAATATTTTTTTCGACTGAATTATTGATTACTATTTCCTTATATTTTATATTTTTATTGTTTGTATTCAATTATTGCGGCATTACTTCCATTCTTCCATTACTTTATTATTTCAACTTTTTTTGTTTATTTTATTCTCA
Source organism: Minunthozetes semirufus (assembly GCA_034699985.1). Lineage (NCBI taxonomy): Eukaryota > Metazoa > Arthropoda > Arachnida > Sarcoptiformes > Punctoribatidae > Minunthozetes > Minunthozetes semirufus. Next base: position 4,303 of record JAQIXD010000777.1, on the reverse strand, counting down.
AATTGTATTTCATTTATTCAAATAATAATAAAATTTATAATAAAATAATTGTTTTTTAGTTTTATATCAAAAAAATGAAAACAAATTCAAATAAAATTCAATAAAACATTAAACGAATGAATGAATCACAAGGTTTTCGGGAATTCCACTCAATATTTAGATCTTTGATCTCAGATTTTATGCAAAAATCTCTGAATTGGAATTTTTAGGGGAAAGGGTCAGAGATCACCAAAATTTTATTCTGCGTATATAAAGAAGGGAACTTCTAAATAAAGGATCTTCTAAAAACATTGTCCTCACAAAAAGATTAGATTATAATTCTTTCTAATGAATAAAGATTATAATAAATCGGGAATTAATCAGAAATTGATAAAAAGTGAAAGATTCTGATAATTAGTATATTTATCACTATTTCACTATGAATTGGAATCCAATTATTGGATATCATTTTTAATTTGTCAAATCACTAATTAAACCAAATTGTGGTAAAAATTCTTAAAGAGAGGACAGTATTTAGATCAACTAAAATTATTTTCAAAACATAATGAGGCAAACATTAAGATTATTTAAGTTTTTGATCAGCCATAGTGTAATCCACAAAAATTAACATTTGATGAGTTTTAAAGTTTTTCTTCTCTTATGAATCACTTAAATATTAAAAATAGTATATATTTATTACAAATTTGGCAAAAATATTATTCTGTTTTTCAATGAAATCCATTTTTAAAATCACTTTAAAATTGATTGTCTCATCGTTTAAATTATTGAATCAGATTTAAAGACAATTCCTTCATTCTCTCCTTAGGCTGAGTACTCGACTAATTTAAATATTAAACATCTTTTAATTTGATTCAGATTTAAGAGAAGACATATCAATAAGTTTGTGGACAACCATTGAATTAATTTTGATTACTTAAGTCACACTTAAGACAATATATTATTAATGATTCATTATAAATCATTTGTCATTTAATAGAATATTCCTTTCTTTGAAACATTATTTTTTAATATAATATAATAAAAACATTTCTGAATCAAAAATATATCGACATTTTAATTAAATTGTAAGTATTGTACTCATGGTTTGTCTACAATCTAATCCTTCAAAAACAGGATTAAAGAATTTTGAAGAATATAAGAGAAGGTGAAAGTTAATAATATATGTTTAACCTCTAAATAAATAAATATCAAAATAAAATAAAATTTTAACGAATTAGGAGTTAATTAATGCTAATAAATGTCTCACATTATTTGCTTTTTGTATAATTGCATACAATTTGCATAAAAGCGTTATATCGAGAGATATTAAAAATTAAATTCGTTTGAATATCAATCATATTCTGAGTCACATTTGGAACAGACTATTGACAACAATTGGGGTCTAAAATAATGGCATTAAAAACAAGTGATTTGTTTTCCAGAATCAAAAGAGAAACTCATGAATCGGAGCAATAAATTCCGATTCAAACTAATTATAAAACTAATAAACGGTTTATTCATTTTCAATACAATTGTTAGGCATTCCTTTCAGATAATTAATGAAAGGCCACAGTTTTAAAAGCCATCGTTTTTATCCAAATGTTTCATCAATTGATTGAATTCAAAGAAATTCTGTTTTGAATTCAATTTGTATTCAAAATAATAATTATTTCGAAATAAAATTTAGTCTTCAAAACAAAATGTCTGACAAATAAGGTTTATATAAACTTAACCCTAAAAGAGTCTGACTCTGAGTACTATCAATTGATAAATAAATATCAATTAACGTAACAAAAATTATGTGACAAACGAGAGGATCCAATATCGGTGTCTGTCTTCAAACAAACCAATCATTTAAATAAATGTATGAGAAGTTGATCTCAAATCTCAATAATTTATTAATTAAACTAATTTTGTAAATATTTTTCACATAATTATCAATAATTAAAGAAATTATATGAAACCTATCAATCATTTTATGTATAGTTTTGTAAATCTATTAATATTTTTGAGAAAAAACTAAATCAAAGAATAGTTTGAAATCTAATTAAGAATTCATTGGTTTTTGAAAACAGTTCGTCTATGAAAGCTTCTGTCGTAGAATTGGTAGGACTCAGTCTTCGTCGCTTTTGCGGGAAAGTCGACATCACCCGGATATATATTCTCCCTCTGTTCGTAAAGACGAGGGCCTCTATGCTGTTCCCAATGCGCCGGATTGTACTTCAGGTAATACCAAACGCCCAAAACCATCAAATATCCGAGAAATCCGCGACCAATAAGTCTGCGACTAATACTCGCTTTGTTTGGATTCTGTCATCAAAACAATAGATTATCTCAAAAGAGATTACTTTCAATAAAGAGTTAAATCATTTGACAATAATTTAACTAAAATTAAATTAAAATCTTCTATCAATTGAAGTATAAATGAGTGAAGAGTAGAACAGATCTTAAGAAAAGATAAGAGTTTTTACCATAAATTTTCGCAAAACATTTTCTTCGAAGAGATCCAAAGGTTTTCTGTAGAACCGTCTGATAGGGTTGTAATACTCCAAATACAACTGCTTTACTTCAAAGGGTTCGTTTGGATGCAAGTGTTGGTCCTGAATCCATTTGATCCGCCACTGCCTCTGAGTTTCATTAAAGTCGGGTCCGAGTCTTTCCCTTTCGTTTTCAAAGCGTCCTTTAATAACCATTGGCATAACCCCTCCCGTCGGGTGAAACGGGTATTTCGGGTTCTCATCGAACCGCTGAGTCGAGGCCTTTGCGTACAACCGTTGGAGCTCTTCTTCGCTGATATCCGGCTTTAGATCAGAGCCATGAGAACCACCTTTTGAGGCAACCATTTCGTCCTCTTTATGTCTTCAGATTGTTTTGATTATTGATTCAGTAATTCAATAAACACATGAATTACAACTCAACCCATAAAATGTTTAAATAAATTATTTTTGAATAATTTTTTAATAAAAATTTAAAAGAATTGCATTTTTATTAATTTTAGTTAAATTGGAGAAACTCTTTGATTGAAAACTATTTATTGTCTGAAATATTATTTAAATTAAATGAAATCAATTTTAATCAGAATTGACTGTAATTTTTGAGATGTCTTCAAAAACTATCGAAACAAATAACGATTGTCGATAGTATTGAAATCTTAGAATTGTTTTACCCTTCATATAAGACGTGACATTAATTGGAATCCAATTTGAAAACTTTTTTGTCTTAAATATTGATTGCGAACAGAATATTCTGTTCTCTTCACTAAACTCATTGAAATAATTAAAATATAAGTATAATATTTAATATAAATTTAGTTAATAACTATTATTAATTATTAATGTATTAAATATGAAAAGTATTCAATATTTAATAAAGAAAAACTAAATTAGAGTTTGGTGTTTGCATTAATAGTCTGATTCGCACTATTAATTAAAACTAAACAAAAATACCTTTTATTTACAAAATTTCCACAAAAGACCACAAAAAATGAATTATTAAAGTGAAGTAATCTTTATTTAAATCAGGGATAGCCAAGATCGGCCGACTCAGGGGGGTTAAGGGGAGGGTAAAATGGCGGCCAAAATTGGCGGGAAACGGCCATTTTGTTCTAAATTACTAAACGCTGTCCTACCGCAGCGTAAACGATAAATTCAGTTTAAATTGAGTTGAATATAACATAAATCTAATTAAATTAACAAAATCTATTGAAATAACGGACATTGCTGACTTTTCCTTGGGGGAAGGTCGATTTTGGCCGATTTTTCCCCCAAATTTTCCAAAATCTCAGGGGGTATTTCAGGATTTTTCTGACTCAGGGGGGTTTTGACCCTAAACCCCCTTGGCTATGCCTGATTTAAATCTACCATTAAATGCATTAATCATTTTTGAAGAGATTTCACAATTTGTTTATAGAAAAGGATTCCTCAAAATTGTAAGAAAACTGGATTTAAAATTTATCATAACTTTATTCTTTCATCAATTGATTTGTTCCAATACTTAATCAATACTCTCATTTAAACGCTAAATCACTCTTCAATTATTGAAAAATATTATGAATTATTTAACTCTTTATAAATAATAATTTATGCAATTCTTTCATTGTTTAATAATAGGTGTATAGTCGGCCAAAAAAAAGTTTCTGAGAAAGGAGAAAAATCTGGCTCTATGGGAACAAATTAGGAAAATACCAAAAGCCAAACTAGGTGGAAATGATAGAGGAAGTCTTGTTGACTAATAATATAATATTCATTTATCCGCATTCCTGTGCATTTTTCCGCTAGAGGGCGTCAAAGTCCAAAATCTCACTTTTCAATCAGTGATACATGTA
>JAQIXD010000776.1:0-21033 GCA_034699985.1 Minunthozetes semirufus | reverse complement strand
GAGAGAGAGAGAGAGAGAGAGAGAGAGAGAGAGAATTCAAATTATTTCCATTTTATAGGCCATTGACTTCTTCAGTAACTTTGTCTCATCTTTGAAAATGAAATTATGAAAACACATTATAATTGAGTATTCGTTTAGCTATAGCTCAGGGGTTGAGAACGCGATATGACTTCGAGCAAAAAAATCAACAAATAATATATGTTTTGGATTTAAATTCATAGCAATTCATAGCATAGATTTCTGACAAAAACATAACCTCTAAAAGCCTAAGAAATTACATAAAAATATTTCATATCGCAAACTATTATTATAGCCCCGGGGGCTCAAATAGCTTTAATTAGAGTAACATCAGAAATCACCTTTCAACTATTAAAACTGAAATTATAACATCTATTAATAGATTGCGAGAGTTATGCCTGCATTTGCATAATAAGTCATGCAATACCATGCTATACCTGTTCAAATTATGCTGATTTGATTTTAAATCGACACTTTTTTCTAAAAATGTCTGATTATAAAAGTGATCTATCAATTTCTTTTATATACCTTATGTGTGCCTTCCCTCAGAAGCCGTGAGTTTCATCGAAATCAAATTCATTAAATTATAAGTAAAATAAATTTGAAATTTTTGAGACTAACGTATAATTTGAGAATTTTATTAACTAATAATACAATTATTGTTTTAATGTTTGATTTAAATATAATACGAGTAAAGACGGGTGATGTGATCAGGATAGAAGTGTTTGCTCCAGATAAAAGGGATCAACGCACTCCTCAAATGTCAAGGAAGTTTAGTTTTTTTTGAGCAATGCATTAGAAACACCTTATAAATAATATTGGAGCATAAAATGTTATCAAGGCATTTACGATTGAAATTGAGTTTCAAAGTAAGAGCCTGGAGTTGTCTTCTGTTTTGGATATATATCGAGTAATTTGAAAGTCGTGTAAAGATATGTTCCGTTAATTAACAGTTGTTTCTGAAACAGTATTCACAAGACTTTCAAAGAAGTATTTTAGCATTTTTTAACGACTAGTGTATGGAAATTATGGAGATTTTTGGTTTAATTTTATATTTTTATTCGTGAATTCGTGATTAAATTCGACTCAAAAAAAATTATTTTAAAACTGAATCTTAAACAACAGTTTTTTGAAGCAAAAGATAAAACATTTTTAGGAAAAAAATTAATTTTATTCATACATTCAATCATTGGTTTAATCGACTTCGACTGATATAACACTTTTTACTCGTTTTTAAAATCCATTTCTAAACTTAATCTCAAATCATTTCAAATGATTACACGAAAAATACAATTTATTTTCTTCGATTATTCATTGAATATATTGATTCAAAAATATTTTAATTAATGAGAGGCCATAAGATTTCTTCCAACTAATCAATTAAAAGGCTATATATTTGGCAAATGGAGTAATATTTTTTGAAAATTCATTATTCAATTGACTGGAAGTATAGGAATTTTTTCTGATAACTCTGAACCCTTTTTTGATTTGGTTTCATATTTATTAGAGTCAACCGCTATTTGTATTATATATTTGAACATTTCATCGCTGAAACTACTTTAAAATAATCTTTAGCCTCAAATTAACTCTAAATTAGAATTATATTTAAAATTTTAATTTCGCAAAAAATTAAGTGTTTATTAGTTGAGAGGCAGACAAACCTATTGGACATTAAAGAGGTTTTAATTTTGTTTCGATTAACTCATCTGTAATTAGAAGTAATATATTTCGCTGAAAAACAATTCCAATTAAATTACAATAATATTTGAATTCAATTTCCAATTAGTTTTCTTTCAATGGAAAGGTTAAGCAATTATTTTGATTCCCGTTGTTATCTAAGAACCAATTATTACGAATTTCGCCAAAAGTCAAGAAATAAAGGATTGGTTTTTGTTTATGCGGTCTGAAAGCCAAACGTAAACAGAGTCTATATTTTTACTATGTTTTCATTGAATTTTTAATCGTGAGAACAGTTTAATGCAAAATACAATACTTTAAACGAATATATCGATGATTTTTTATACGCCTAGAGATCAGTCATCAACTTATTTGATGTTTCAAACTTTGAAACGTCTCTCAATTATTAGCCATTTATTGAGTATTGTTTGGAGAAGTCTTTCAAAGGAATCGTTAATTTGATTGAAACTAAGGCTGAGTTAAGGGAACACCTAATGAAAGAAATCAGTCAAACATATGATTTAAGAAAAACGATTTGTCAGACCTTTTTAAGCCGAAGATCAGTCCTTTAATTGTATTCACTCATCGATTCCGTTGTTTGTCTTCTTGACAGTTCTTCTCACAAATTATCCGTCCATTGATCCAAATCTGTGCCAATGATCGAACGGTGACTAAAAATTGATTATCAGATTGATTGATCAAGGTCTATCAGGTCTATCAGATCTATCGAACATCAAACTTTCCATACTTTCCTGATTGGTTTAATTGGTCAGAGATGTGCGACAAATATAAAGTTTATCTTAAAATAGAAAATGCTTTTTGAGTTGCGATCAATGGTTAGCCTTTTATTTATTAGGAAATGATAGAAATGAATGAAACAATTTTATTATTTAAAGATTTATTACTGGAAAGAGATTTAGGTTTTTGAAGCAAAATATCAAAATAAGAAACAAATAAAACAAATTCTTATTTATCCGTAGAAATGGATTTGAAATTTATTTATAAATGTTGTGCTCTTAGGAATCAATTTGGATTAACACGATTATGACAAATAATTGGGAATTCCATAATAAATTGTTTGTGAATTATTCCCATTAAGTTTGGGATAACATCCATAACCGGGCGCTTAAATTGTCGATTATTTTATAATGACTTTTGAGAAAATACCGATCAATTCATTTCATTTAACTGAAGTATAACCTGTGCTGAAGGCGGTGTAAAAATTTAATTTAATTTGATTTAAGAATTTTTCATTCATTTTGTTATGTATTTAAGAGAATATATTTTTTCATAAGACTTTGTTTCCATTCATTCAATGGTTTACTGGTTCTGAAAGTATTCCATTCGGGGAAGGAATTCACTAATTTTCAAGTTTGAAAAAATGGGTGATTGAACTCAACCACCAAATACTCTAATTTGTATGAAAGCTTCACCAACACTAATTTGAATTCAATAGGCTATCAGGTTTTGATTAACCATGACTCTAATTTTTTACTTTACCTAATATTAGAAAATATTCACTTATTTATGAAATATAATTTTATTGCTCCCTTTCTATTTAGATATAATGATAATTTGAATTATAAAATGCAAATTTTCGCAAGATAAGCTTCTCAATTTCTCCGGCCCTCTCAATAATTAAAATCGACCTTGATGCCAATTAAATTTAATTGAATTTTCAAGATTTATTCCCAAGATCAATTTGCTTTTTTGTGGGAATCGGCCAGTAATTGCTCAATTAAGTTTAAAGCGTCTATTAATTAAATTGAAACTGGTCATTTTGGATGAGTTATGTATAGTAAGGTAGCATTGGATGTAATAATTAATAATTTTATATAACTATTGGTTTAATTAAAAATTTCCAAAATAAAAGTATTAAAGTATTTTTCGGAGTAATTCATATGTAATTCCATTTAATGAGTTATTTAATGTTATTTACAAATGTATTTGAGTCGGGAATGAGAGGACGTTATCAGAGTTGTTGATAATGAGTGTATTTTTAGTAATCAATAGAAAATTCGGAGCATTTGTACCAAAAATCTATGACTTAATTACAAATCATCACAAATAACCCATAGTTAGGGAAACGACTAATTTATACCAAAACATTATGAGAGCGAACCTGAATATGACATCAATTTTTGTTATTTTTCGCGAATAAGAGGAATAAGAGTCAGTGGGTTATTAGGGATGTATCTCTTCATGCGATTTGAAGACAAGAATTGGGTCGACAAAAACGAGAACCAACTCTTGTTTCTGGCGCTGAACGCAATTTTATTAATCGAAAAGCACTGCCTCTCGACAGTCAGTTCACTTCAGAGCCGATCTCTGGAAAAAGCTGTTCACTTCTTATCTAATTATTAATAGAAGTGTACTTTCATTTTGCTGTGAATTCAATTTGTTAGACATTAGTGTCTTTTCGCACAGTCCTCATGTCATTTGCCATATAAGAGGATAATTAACAATATGTCTAATATTTTATTCAACTTTCCCACTCTCTTCATTTGGGTGAGTAATAGTCATCTTTATTGTTCATAAAATTGTCATTTTATGCAAATCTTATTCTCATCTTTCAAAGCACTTAAAATTAGTTTTGACTTCAATTAATGTATCCCTAAATGAGATAATATTCACCATTCTTTCTATTCTTCTATTTCAGGCATTATTGTGTCTGTCGTTGCGCACAACTCTGGTCTTGTGCGACGAACAGCCAATAGTATTAAGTCCGGAAACTGATATTAAAAAAGTGTCGGCCACCTCAACCACCACAGAATCCAAAGTCGAAGAATCTGCTGCAGAATTAAAGTCAAAAGACGGCGACACTTTAGACGCTTCTCCTTCGCAACGCTCGCAGCAAACGGACTACAATTATGTTGTGTCTAATCCCGTCCAACCCATTAATATTGACTTCGGACCGCAGGGCAGTAGTGTCCAGTCGTTGTCACAGGAACAGCAAATTAGTTCACATAACACACAACAACAGCAACAACAGCCTCCGTCTTCTATTGTCTATAGATATACAACAGGTGCTGATGGTGTCAGTTCTGTTGAACAGCCACAAGAACAGCAAAGTTATATAAGACAAGAGCCACAGCATCAGATTCAAAGTTTATACGAACCAAATTCATACGTAAGGAAAGCCCTGTTAGGCAGCAATATTCCTGAGTCAGTACAAAGTTTAACTCCCAGTGCCGGCTATAAAGTGCCAGACTTGCCAATGAAGCCCGGAGTCAGTACCACTTATTACTCTCCAAATGTGAAAATCGTTTCCCACACCAGAAGTTTTTTGCCCGTAGTCTACAACAAACCCTCAGATGAGTCATCAGAGGGAAGAGACCAGTCTTCTGGTGAAGACAGAGAACAAGAATATGATAAAGCAGTTCAGGAGAGACCCGGCGGTAGTTATTCTCAACAACAGGGAGATAGTTATGAATCTAACGGACAGAGAGATGATGAAAGAGGTGATCAGAGAGAACAGTCTGGACCCGCACAACAGTCTTATGACAAATCTAATGATTATAGGGATGTTGAGGACGACAGAGACTCCGAAGTGCTGAGTCGGGGCCCATACTATAAGATACATAAACCACACGTCGCACACATTCAAGTTATTGAAGACAAGGATGAATACAATAGAGGAGATAAGAAAGAGGAATATGGAGGACCTTCCTATGGATATAGAAATCAGGTAAAAAACATCATTTATTTTTGTTGCGCTTTGCTATTACCAGAATAACTAACTTACACAGTTAGAGTAGCTATCATTATATAAATCAGATTTATTTGAACACGTTTACTGACAATTCTAGTGATGCGGAATTGTGTGACTATTTTTTGATGCTATTAGTTAGTGGTTCCGAATAAATCTTCTATTTTTACACTAATAATCAAATAATAGTTTTTTTTGTCAATTATTATGCAAAACATTTGATTCATTGGTGTGGGCGACAGTCACTGACCAATCAAGTGTTTCCTATGCTCTGAACTCATCTTTTTTAGTTTTGAAAAAAAACAGTCTTGATGATGTTTCTATATTTTTTCATTTCATTCAATTTGTTTGACATTAAATATAGCGTAAGGTTTGTAAATATCATTCAATTCGTATCACAACTCATCCCTCGGTTTTCATTTGGTTTGATATTTACACAAAAAGTTCAGATAAAAGAGAATTAATTGAATTAATGTTTATTTGTGAGCTTTTGTTGAATTCAATTAAGAAAAATATTAGGAAAGAATTTTTGGTATTTTCACAAAACACAAGAATCTTATCTATCAAATACTTTGTGTGGGCTTTAAATTCAATTAAAAACTAAACCAATTTAAGGTTTTCTCAATAAAAATAAATAGTTTTTCAAAAATGAATTGATTCCGTGATATAAATATTTGAATAATATTTGAAATGTCATTCAATTTCTTGGAACTCAGTGAGAGTTTGGTGTATTTAGTGAATTATTTTAAGCAAATGATATAATAAAAATATATAAATACATATATAATACATATGTATAATCTGTTTTATAGAATGAAAAATATAAGGATAATATTGGGACAGAAAATTAAATACTCTACTAATGATCAGAAAAATGTTTGTAATAAATAATTTATTTATAGATACTATCAAAAGAGTGAGACAGACAGCAATAGACAGCTATAATAAGTGAATTCAATGGAATTTAGGTTAATTTGTGAAAAATAAAACCGAAGTCGATTTGATAAAAATCAATGAATTGATAAAATTTTCATAAATAGATTTCTTAATATATTTTTTTAATTCTGTTTAATGAGTGTAAAACTAATTAAACGACTCGTAAGTAATGAGAGCTAATTATTAATGAATATTCATCCAAACGTTAGGCCAAGCATTCAATCAAACGAATTAATATTGAATTCATTCGTCGCTAAAACTTTATAAGAGTATAAACTATTTATTCAAATTCATTAACCATTTATGTCAAGAATAAGTCAAATGTCAATGAATTTGATTGCAGGCATTGTTTTCTTTCTATTTATTGCCGCTGTATTTGATATATTTAGCATCAATCAAGTTCTCTGATATTTTGAAAATCTCTAATAATTTAATCCGATTATTTCAATCATTCGTTTGGAAAAATATTATACACACAATCATATGAGGATTAATTCAGGAATTATATCAAACCATATCTATATTTATATACGACTACCACAATAAATATGAATATCTATTCACTTTCCTTTTCGAAAGTTATCTCTATATTATGTTATGTCAGAGAAAAATATAAGTTTAAAATATATGCTTAAATCAAACAAATTTACAAAAGAGTAGAAAATTCAATACATTTTTTTGAATGCATTTCTCTATTCATTCAATGATTTGATTATCGAATAAATATTTATTTAATTTTCAATTTATTCCTGAATCCCACCCAAAGCCGAGACCACAATACAAGAACTATAAGCCCAGTGGATATCAACCCGGAATGATGAATGTGTATGACCCGCCATCACCACCTCTTTCATCACTGTTATCATCCCTTCCCAGTCAGTCAGATAATGATGAGTCAGATGACGAAGAAAGTTATGACAGTAGAGAACAGTCCAACGGTAGACTACAGCGTTTGCCCGAACCTCAGCCTCTTCAACAATTGTCCCAAAGTCCGCAGGAATATAAGCAAAGGCCAGGAGTTGAGATTGAGTTTGACCAGAGCCAGAAAAATGAGCCAAATGTTGTCAGAGGTCCTGGAGTTCCCTATAGACGTCCCAATTATAATGAAGGTCGCGATCAGTCAGAAGAACAACAAGGAAATGATGGGCCAGAATATAATCAGGAGGAAAGACCTAATGATTCGTATGAAAGCGGAAACAGAGGGCAGGAATACCTAAACAATAATCAATTGGGCCCTAAATATAATATTGAAGGGGATGAGCAAGAACAACTTCAGTACAATAGGGGTCGACCACAGCTTCAACAAAAACCTCAAAAACCTAAAGAAATTCAATACGGATTCATACCACTGTCCGAAGCAAAAGATATCTCTTCTGGTTATAGAGGACCAGAGCCTGGCTATAGGGGGCGACCAATTAGGCCGATGAGACCAAATGATAATGGATATGGACCTGAAGGATATGGTGGCCAAAGAGGATATGGCGGTGAAATGAGACGACCTCAACAATACAATGGCCCACGAGAGGGAATGGGAGTCATGTTCGGTAGGGGACAGCAAGAAGGTCATCGCGGTGGAGGGTATAACGGAAATGACATTTATCACGAGACACCAATGGGTCCCTCACAACCCGCTTTGGGTCCCTATAGAAAGCCTGCATTTGAAAGACCACACAATTCACAGTTCATGAAAAATGGTGGACAAGAAAATAGTGGTTATAATATGGCCGTTCCTTATGGTAATGTTCCTAAAGACGATGAAGAAGAAGAATCGGAAGGCGATGAAGGAGATTATGGTAAGCAAACAAAGCAAAAACATACTAAGAATTTGACGGATAATAATAATGAGGACGATATTGGATCTTCTGATCCCAATAAGCTTCCGTATATCTGTTATCCGTGGAATTGCAATCCATGGCATGCCATACACCCCGACTCACCCTATAATTCACGTCTTCCTCCTAAAGGTAGAGGACCTCATTCTGGCTCTGGTCTACCACCCGGTGCCTCCTATAATCCGCGAGATGTTGGTCTCGATGAAGGAGTTATAGCTCAACTCAATCTGGCGGCCTCTTCACCACAAGGTATAGCACCAGGTATTGTGCCTCCAATAGTGTCTCCGCACGGTTTAAGAGGTGGTATGGGTGCGCCACAAATGGATATGTCCTACTCAGCGAACAGACCGTTTCCCAACTATAACGCAGCGGCGATGTCCTCACAACGACCTAAGCCCAGGCCAGTGCCTTACTCTGCGAGTGGACAGGGCTTCCGATCGCAATATGGTTACAGAGCAGCCGCTTCTGAACTGTCACCAGTAAGTGCAGCTCAAACATCATCTAACAGTGCCAATAGTCCTGTGTTATCGAACTTATTAAATTTGAATCCAGTAAAAAGTTTTCGATCGCTAATGTCATACTTAACCGGTGGCTTAAATGAATAAACGATCGAATTATGTTTTAGTAATTAATATAATTTTCAATTAATATTCACATTATTTGTCATAAAAATCTTGATTTTTATCAATCATTGCTTCTCTCAGTTGTTTCACGAATTTATTGTTTTATCTATTTTTTTAAGTTTTTCTTAATTTAAATATTGATTTAATTATTTTTGAGTTACCTCTGACTCTGACTCTGCACACACACACACTCCAATTCACTCCTACTTTGATGGGTAACTTGAAAAAAGAGATTAATTACTTGTAAATAGTTTTCATTAGTATTTTCGTTGTAGTGTTTTGTAAATTAATGGTATTTTTCTATTGTTTTTCAAATAAAATAATTAATTGTTTTAGAGTTTAAGTCTTTGTTTTTATACTTTGAAACTTCTTTTTTATACAAAATCTGTATCTCTCTCTCAATTGGTTTAATAGTTCCCAAACAAAATCAATACTCCTATTGTCTTAACTGGTGTTTTGATTGTCAAAGATTAGTTATTATTTAAAATCCCACTGATTTTGACTGTTTTGTTGTTTAAAGTGATTTCAAATTAGTTTTGATTTCAGTAAAAATAATAATCATTTTTTCGTTTCCATAAAATATTAAAAATATTTTTCGGAGATTTTTCTGATAACAGGAAAGCGATTGACATTCACTGCATTTAAATGATATAATTATTGCTTACAAACTATATATTTATGATTAATATTATATTATTATTATTATTATTATTATAAAAATGTTTTTTCAACACGACTTCTAATATTAAACTTCTTCATGAAAACCTATTTATCTATTTGTGTCATCAAAATTTAAATTGAAAAATTTGTTAGCAAGATCAGCTCTCTTATAAATATACTCTAATAAATTAATGTTCGAAACAAAATTGTTTTTAATGATTTTTGGCAAAAAATTTTACTTATTTTAGTCAATTATTAAAGAAAATAAATGAATAAATCTTAACATTTTCTCATATCTTGTCATTTTGAATCAAGCTCAAATTACTTCCTGGACAAAATTTACGAATGAATTCAATCTTTATAATTGAAATTATTTATTCTGGTGTTTGGAATATCACATAAAGAAAGATAAAGTTTTATTTTAGAGTAAATTAATTGAATGTTTGCTACTCAACTGAACTCAGCCCAATTGAAGTGAGCAGAGTGAGCATGGTAATCACTGCTAAAGACAAGAAGCTATTCTTTCACTTCATTTTCAGGTTTTAATACGCAATCGTCTGTTAAAAACTTGTTATTTGATATGAAAGCAAAGCATACCTTATATTCGGTTCACTGAATCAATTAAAATACTATTTCAGTCATAGATTTGAATTCAAAATGAGTTCATTTTCTATATCAATGAACAATGAAATCTCAATTGACTCGATTATCCATCTTTCTCTCGAAAGGATTGATAAATTAATGAAATAGTTGATGGTTGCAATTAAGTTTATTCGCAAATAAAATAATTTTGATAAATATTTTTAGTAAACAAGAGTTGACTCATAAAGAGTTTGTGAATTAAATTAATAATTGATTATCAATCGGAAAGATATTCCAATTATTTAGAAAAACAAATTCAATTACAAAAGTTTTTTTGTATTAAACTAAATATAGTCTATTAATAGTCTATTAGACTGACAGTAATTTTGACTAAATTTTGTAATATTTACAGCAATTGAGCAAAAATAGTAATAAAATAAAATTAATGTTAATTTGTTTGGAAAGTAATGATTGGATTGTTTTGTTTGATTCGGTTGAGTAGTTCTTTGGTATGAATCTAACCGATGAGACCTTTGCCACCGGCGGCAGCTTTGCCTCCCTTGAAGGCGGCTCCAGCAGCGCCTCCCTTCTTGAATCCAGCGGCAGCTCCTGCTTTGGCAGCGGCTCCTGCTTTGGCGCCGGCGGCGGCTCCAAAACCAGCCTTCGCTGCTTTGCCTCCTATTCAATGAATATTGAATGACATTTAAAATTCAATTTCAGTATTGTTTTCAAATGTGTTTACCTTTCTTGAATCCGGCTGCTCCGGCCGCACCGAATTTGCCACCCTTTTTGCCGGCAGCACCAGCTGCTCCACCAGCAGCGAAAGCACCGCCAGCCTTACCGAATTTGAAGCCTTGGCTCAGACCGAAAGTCTTGATGGCTCCGAATTTTTTGTTATAACCGGCGCCACCGACTTTACCGAAAGCTCCCTTTTTAAATCCCTTTTTGAAACCAGCGGCAGCAGCACCGGCTGCGCCAGCCTTTCCTCCCTTTTTAAATCCTGCAGCACCAGCGGCACCACCAGCAGCGAAGCCTCCCTTTTTGCCTGCTTTGGCACCAAAAGCTGCTCCTGCCTTAGCGCCAGCCTTGGCTCCGGCCGCACCACCCTTAGCGAACTTGGCTCCAGCAGCTGCAGCACCAGCGGCTCCTTTACCTGCGCCCTTAGTTTCAGCAACAGCTAAGTCTTGTTCTGATGCGGCGGAATCGAGATCGTCGTTTTCAAGTTGATCAGAATCATCTTCATATAGACCCTCCTGACCCAAAATGGCACAGAATAACAGCGAGAAAACAAACTGTTTTTCACAAAGAGATTGAAATAAATTTTAATTTCAATTAATGTTTGGTATATTTGCCACTGAATTCATACCCATTTCAATAAGTATTTCATTTTTAAATCAATTGATTATAAAATAAGAACTTTACTTAAGAACTGTTGTCGTGGGAGAGAACTGATGATTGGTTTTTGTTTTCACAGATCTTTATATACTTAACCGAAATGTAATGAAAATAACAAATATTTTCACTAAAAATAATTACATTTTTATCCTTTTGGGACTCGCAATAGGTCTGTGCCTTATTTGAACTTGAATTCTAAGTGTTCAACAAACCTGACATCCGTTTGGCCTCTAATATACCCGAATATGTTCTTTACTTTCAAACAATTGGCAGAAAATAATCACTAATTTCTTGAATGAAAAAATGTTTCGGAATTTTTATTGTCTTTTCTGAGAATTAACTGATTTTTTTGAAGTTAATAAACGGACGACAAGTCATGTCTTTTCTCAAAATATTTCCTATTAATGTCTTTCTCTCCACTGATTGTCAGTGAATGTGATATCAGTTTCCTAAGTATTAAACAATTTTTCATTTTTCCCCTAATTTTCGTGTTTTAGTCTATCCTTGAGATCATTGTTTAGTTTTTTGTTTTCGTTGACTTTATGTCAAAATTCATTCATAACTTTTCTTTTGTTGTTTTTATTCAAATGAAGTGCAAACACAATTCATCCGTTGAATTCATCCAGTTTTCTGACTGTTTTCAATTTGAAAAATTACCACAACTCAAATTGTTTTATCTTTATGAGCTATATTAGCATTCCTTTTGATAATTAAATCTAAATTTGGAATTTTAATTAAGAAAGGAGAGCGAAAGAGAGAAAGAAAGGCCAATTTTTTTAATTGAAAGTATTCGTAACTATAGATTAGATTAGAGATTCAATCAGGTGAAAAAATAAATAGAATCTCATCTTATCTCTAATCAATTGTAATTTATAAGTCTTGCAGGTAATTTACTGATAACCAAATCTTGATATTGATGTCTTAGAACAAGCAAGGTTATCAAATTACAATTTAATTAAAGAAAATGTTTAAATATATTGAGTAACCCCTTTGCAAAGGATATTGAATTTGATTTGTTTGTTAATCTTGTTTGTTGTGCTAGAAAAGCGTGTTTCAATCATTCACAATTGTGTTTAAAACAAAAACGATCATGATAAATGGTTAAAATATATTGAATTTCTATTGAGATGATTGGATTGAAACAGATTTTGTTAAAAAGTTTGGTTAAAATGTGAAAATAAATCTTTGAATTAGAAATAATGAGTTCGATTGTCTCCGGGGTATTTTAATTCAGTAAATATTCTCCAATTAATTTTCTTCTAAAATCTCACTGAAAGTTAGATTAATGTCTTTTAAAAACAATTTTAAAAATAGTTTTACTAAAACTCTAATTAATTTCTCTCCGCCGGTGTTGTCGACGAAATACGTAAATAATTTATTCATTTGAATCCACAGAATATTTTTGATTTATTTCTTAATACTTTTCTAATCGAGTGATTAAAGCAAAGAAATTTCTAAATCAGTACTCATTAGGAGTAAAGTTATCTTTCAACTCAACTAAACTCAAAACGGAGTTCAAAACTGTTTAACATTTATTTCTATTGGTTTCCAATTTGGAGCTCAAATCGACTCAAATTTGTGCCTCAATTATGATATTTCCATATTTTATTCATTTGTAATCTCAACCATAAAATTGCGAACTAATTGATCAATACCTCTCCCATTTGCAGTGTGTGTGTGTGTGTATTAGTGCTAGTGCTAGTGCCAGTGCCAGTGCCATGATCAACTTGTCAAATAGTGTTAATTTAAAGGGAAAACTCTTTTTTTTATATTATCGGTTGAATTCAATTATCATTTAATTAAAGGCACGAAATATTCGCAATCAATTTATTTTAAACATCAGATTCTGGTTCATTTTGCTTACAAAAAATCATTTGATCTTTAATATGAGTTTTAATTAATTATCAATGCTTTCGACAGCAATTAGTTTTATTCTCAAACAAAACTTTTGAAATCATTTCTCAAACCAAGCTTTGCTTACTCTTTGATTTTCAATTATAACTGATCTTCAGTTTGTTGAGAGTCCTCTCATTTTTCAAATAAAGCTTTTTTTGAATTTTTATTTTGTTTATGATTTTTCATACAATTTATAGATGAGATGAATAAATTCGGCAAAACTTCTAAAACCTAATTCATAAAACATAATAAATGTATTAAATAATATATTTTTAGACTAAATTCAAAACTCAAGAGATTTTGTTGTTTGTGAATGGTTAATCAATCATCATGGTACTTTGCTTATTGCAACAACCGGTGTAACCTTTAATAGAAAAGTTTTAAACAATTATCGAAATCAAGAGAAAATAGTTTGAAGGCAGAAGTTTGAGTGCATCCCACTGTTACCATCCAAGTGTTGCCTCAACTGCAAGAAGCTCTCAATTTTGATCCCTTTTTAGAATGAATTAAAAATAATCCGTTGTTTTGCATAAAAATCATGTTTTCAAACATTTATTTTGAGTATTCAATGGTTTAAACTTTAAGATCACATTTTCACGAAAAACTATATTAAATAATGAGAGCACAGGTATCTGTTTGTGCAGAGGTGGCCAACGATTGGCGCTCTTCATCAAACTTGCTGAGTTTCACTTGAAGCTCACTTAACTAACTTTTTCCAAGACTGAGTTTGTGACTCAAAAATACATAATTTGTGATTAGAATACTAAAAATAAATCTCAACATTTTTACCAATTATATTATTTTCAAGTACTAGATTGAAATATTTGTTATTCTCTTTTGGTTGAACATCCCTGTCAGCCCTGTCAGCCCTGTTGTGGAAGTGCTTTAAGGCATTGAAGAAAAGGGGAATTCAAGGGATAATGACTTTTTATATGCAAACAGTTATACAATCTGTAGTAAAAGCTATCCTATAATACAGTTATATAAGTGGGAGACCAGAGAAGACAGGACTGACAGAGTTTCAGCAATCGATGCGAATTTTGAGGGTCAATGAAATGCTGGAACAGTTCATCTGATAAATTGTAATTAAAACTGGATTTTGATTTTCTGTTTCAAACAAAATAATTAAAATCAGAATAAAATTAATTCAATAATAAGTTTTCAATAAATAACAAAACAATAAGAATTTCAATTAGATTTTAGGCTCAATAATTGGTGCACTCATTATAACCTGGATATGATTCGCTACTGGAAGTTAACTCAAGGCAAATGAATTTCTAATGATTCTGGGGATAATCATTTTGCTGAACTTGAAAATCTGATCAAGTCAAACTAGTTAACTATTCTTTTCCCTGCAATTAACTAATCAAGTAAAAAATCTCAATATTATTGAACTTGAAATTTCTTTATTCAAAGAACTAAGTCTATGGTAATTGTTTTGGTTATTAAATACATAATAAATTATTTTTAAAGAAATTTTCAAAAACTAAAAACTTTAAAGAATAAAAAACATGACTCTTATTCACGAGACTCGATATAAATCAGGTAAAATTGATTCGACTTTTCTATTGAGTAAAACATTTTTTAAGAAAAATTATTCATTTTATGATTATATGCACTAAAGTCTCGTAAATCAAAAATTTATGTAAAAATAATTAATTTCCTTATTTTTGGAAAAAATCTAATTTCAAGAAATCAATGATTAAATTATTGAAATTGTCATTTGAATTCTCCTAAAATTTGTCCAAGCTTAAAAACTCTGATGATCTAATATTTGGGAAATGGAGAGGAATCTGATTTCTTTTTTTTTTGTCAAACAATTTCCGGAATTGAATTTTGTCTTAAATTACAAGTTTATATTGAATTCATGTATTGTGTGAACTCTTAACTGAAAATAAGAGCTGAAAAGATTGAAATCCTTTAAATCTCAGATGTGTCTGATAAAAAAACAATCAAATTGAATAATATTGAATCATAAAGAATCGAAAAGAATCTAGGTTATATCTACATTTACTTTTCAAATGTCATACTTTGAGAAACTCAAACTCAAAGAGAAATTCTTTTTGTTATCAAAAATAAAATCAATTTTTCCAGTGCTTTGTGTTTAGCTCTCAATTTGAGGCAACAGTTCAGGGAAATGTCAAATGTAAGTAATAAGAAGATTATTTTAACTTTCAATTTGGCGCAATTGAAAATGTGTTGATTAAATCGAGTTTTCAAGAAGCAATCCCGTAATGGATACAAGTTTTTATCATGGTCACAATGGTGACATCGGTGGCAACTAAACCAATATTTCATATCATGTTTGCATATGTTTGTCATTTAGTAACAGATTCTAAACAAAATTGCTTTTCTTATTCCTCTCACTATAGGGTTAACTTGATGTAAGCCTATTCATAACGAAATAATAAATTTCAACTAAATATGAAGGATCTCTCAATTTGTAGAATTGATACATTAAGTGATTGTACAGGATTACAAACAAATGATATTTCATCTAATCTTTATGTTATTAAATGGCGCTTAAGCTTAAGCACAGGCCTACGCAAGCATTCACTCGAACCAATTTAAAAGTGAAATCGGAAGGGGGTTTAGTTGTGTACTTCAACCGTGTCTACCGGTGCTGTTTTCATGTCAGGGTCGATCCAATACAGTGGTCGCGATTTAATTGAGAAAATTTATCCGAAATGTTTAGATCTCCACTTTTCTAATAAAGGTTTTGAAATTTTGCTTTCCTTTGAAGATTAGATTTGTGTTTAACTCAGGTATAGCCAAAGGGGGTCTGGGGTTAGCCCAAAACCTCCCTGAGTTCGCCAGTCTATGCGCTTACATAGTTTCATATACTAAATAGTGAAAAGGTATTAAGGACTTGATCAGGATAAATTCTAAACATTTCAAACTTGTTCATCAGTCACCTAGATCATTATTTTCAAAGATCCTATTACCACCCACATTTGAAAGGCTGTTTAATGTTTACTCGGAATCATTTTATTAATCATTTAATACAAAACTCGATCCAAAATAAATGGTTAGAACTATTAGTAAACTATAATCACAGAATTTTTAAAATAATTTTAATAGGCTCTATAAATGTTGATCATCTAGCTCCTATTTACTAGTTAATAATATTACATTTACTAATTCTTCTCTATAACTATTGAGTCTTCAATAAATTATTTTAAAGGTTTAATGTTTTCTTATATCGATTTTTTAATAACAATTTGTTGACTATAAATAATGTTTTTTCATTTCAAAGATATCTTTATTATAATTGAATTTAAATGATCCTACTCATTTATCAAACTTAAGGATTCAAAGAACTTTATTTATAAATTAAAACACAAAGAAGTTTCTTTCAATTCATATATTCTTATAAATGAAATGTTTGTGTGAAGTTTAATAAATATGAATTACCTTCTATTACATTCATTTCTTATTTATATTAAACTCTTATTAAAAATGATATAAAAATCTATTTATATTTTCGTTATTTTTATAATAATTTTAATGTGAATTAAATAGCTTTTAAAACTTTTAATAGAATACCATGTTTTATGTTATATCGTTTTGTTTATCCATTAAATAATAATAATCGAGGCATATCTTTTAACTCTCTAAATCAATATTATCCGATCAATTTTTTGCCGCCCACCTTAGCCTTCTTGATACCAGCCTTAACACCTGCTGCTGCTCCTTTAGAAAATTTAGCGCCTCCCGTTGCAAAAACTTTTTTGCCTCCTTTAGCCCCTCCAACAGTGGTAAAGCCTTTCTTCCCGGCTATAATAGAGTGATAAGTATAGATAAGTTCAAACATAACATCATTTTTCAAATTAAATGAACTATTAATTAAATTTCAAAAATTAGGACTAATTTGAGTGAAATATATTTTTCAGTTAACTTTGAATGACTTTAATGTCAGATAATTTTCTTTATTAACTTTAAAGTTAAAACTAATTGAAGTAACGCAAAGTGTTTCAGACATTTATTGTCAAAACTCATTTCAAATGTTTAGATGAGTCGTGTTTTTCTAATTTAGGTCTAATTATAGTGATTGTGGTAAAATTGGCAAAATAATCAAGTTCATCTGTTCATCTGTTCAAAGGCAAAAAATTCAAAACAAATTGAACGCTTGTTTTTCAGGCTCTATTGAAATGGAAATGTCAAACAAGAAAAATGTGTTTCTCCTGTTTATCTTCATGTTTATTGACAGATAATTATTATCATTTCATTAATTAATCGATTTGTGAACTCAATCTTAAAGCAAAATTATTTCTAATCGTTTCAAATGGACTTCAATTTAATGAAACAAATAACAATTCTGAGCTAAAAAGAAACCATGAATTCAACTATAATTAGGATTCACTACAATCAGCCCTTTCTCAGCGATAATAAAGGATTAATCGTAAAATTATTTATGAATTAATGGTTATTATTTTGCGACTAAAATATTGAAACAACTGTTGAATGAATTTACAATTCGTTTCAATGTATTGAAGGCATAACTCCTTATAATTTTCTATCATTTATGGTTGAAAAGTCATTATATAATACTTTATATATATTTATATTAAATGTATTATATTATATCTCAAATATAATTACACCAAAAAAAATTATATATAGTTATTGTTCTAAATAATGTGAAATCAATTAATCTTGGTATTTACCTTTGCCTCCCTTTTTGAAACCAGCAGCACCGGCAGCGCCGAACTTTCCACCCTTTTTGCCTAATAGTTGAAATGTGATAAACATTTAAATAAAGTGTTTTTAAAAATCAATTAAATTAATTTTTATCTTTCATTTCGTGAGAATATTAAGTATTGAATTTTCAGCGACTGATAGCAAATGACTCACCGAAAGAACCGGCCGCACCACCTGCAGCACCATAGCCACCCGCTTTGCCGAATTTAAATGCCTGAGCGGCGCCAAACTTCTTGATGAGTCCAAACTTTTTATTGAAACCGACGCCTCCTATCTTCTTAAAGCCTCCTTTCTTACCAAACTTTTTAAACTTACCGCCGACGGCACCAAATGTTCCCCCTTTTTTGAAGCCTTTTTTACCAACAGCACCACCAGCTTTACCGGCAGCAAAAGCTCCTTTTTTGCCTCCTTTTGCAACCCCTACTATAAGACCCTTTTTGGCCCCTTTGGCAACAGCAGTCCCTGCTTTCTTGAAGGCTGCTTTGCCACTAACGCCTACTCCTTTGCCTCCACCGCCACCACCCGTTTCTGCTACAACTAAATCTAAGGTGGATTCTGCCTGATTCAATTCTGGCACTGGTGTTGTAGTAGTTGAAGAAGTTGATGTTGGCTCTGTATAAGTGTCGTCGTCATCAAAAGCTAACAAAGTCGTGTTTTCAGCACTATTTTGATTATTTGATTCCTGACCCCTTATCACAGACACCAATAATATCGGGATTAATATAAACTGTAAGAGTAATAGGTTTTTGAAATTTCACTACAGATCTAAAAAAAACTTTAAACTTACACATTTGTCAAACATTTTTTTCTAGTTTAAAGTTTTTACTTAAATTAAGTTTCACTTGATTTTTGATAAACTTTTGAAAATCAAAATAATTTTGAATTAATGTTCGCATACTTTATATAAAGATTTTAATTTCAATTCCTTTGCGACAAAAAATGTTTAAATTGATTGCAAATTATATTTCAAGTGATATATTAATTACAATCAAACAATAATTGGAGTAAACCTTGAATTATGAATATATAATATATAATTTGTGTTACAAAACTGTTATATAACTTTTATAAACGTTGCTGTCATTAAAGAACGTATGTCTGGTCTTATTCGTGTCACAAATATGGAAATTGGGCTTAAATTCAAGCAATTAATTCAATAATTTGAGTTTGATTTGATTCTAGAAGCGGTCATTCCTCTCAGGTCTCACGTTTAACATCCGCTTCAGTCCAATCAATTCATTAAATTCTTGCCGTTTTTTCCCAAAAGTGGGAGAAAACTCAATTTATCACAAAATTCTGAGTTGAGATATAATAACATAGAAGTTTAGGTATTAGTTTGGTCATTCTAACTAAGTAGGCGTTAGTGATTATCTTCAAGGCTTCATAGAATTGAAAACAACTATAATATTATTATCATTTTCTCAAATTAGAGAACAATTCAGAGAAAGATGACAAATAACTTATTTTGAAATAAGATACAAATTGGTTACATGTTACCCAACCATCACCAATTTCTTCCTTTACGTCAGATCCGAAAAATGAAGAATTTTGTTTTCGAGTTTAACCACAATATTTTATTTCAAAACTCTTATGGATAGCAAACAAAACATATAATTATATTATTTTAACGCTAATCCTAGAAATAGATGAACATTTTTTAATGATAACATTATATTCTTAATCTGACATTTGATTTTTGCATCTGATTTATATTTGTAGTGAGTTGCTATGCTAGGTAAAAATTAATATGAAGACTTATAAGAAATAATTGGTAGAATCATATGAGCCTAAACAATGTTAGCTCATTATGCGTTTAATAGGATATCTTTTGTATTAAATATTTAAATTTTAATTAGTATTTTTAAAAAGGTCATTTAAAAATACTATTTTCAGAATAAAATTCTGTCTGCTCAAATTTTATAAATTTATCAAGATAACATACTTTATTCTCTCCATCGCATTTTCAGGTAAAACTACTTCTATGAACTCAGCAGGGTATTTTACAAGAAGTAGAACATCAGTTGAAATTACATCTGGGAATAACTTTTTTTAGGATAAATTGATGGAAAGGAATTAATTGTGATTTTGAAGAGTATTTGAGGATTTATCGGATAAATACAAACAAAAAACTGATTAAGAATAAAGTCATTCCACAGAATAAACAAATTCCGAGAAATCTATACACAATATATACTCAATTGTTTTCGCATTTTCCCCTATATTCTAAGAATCGAGGAGAGAGTGAGGGAGGGAGGGGAGAGAGAGAGAGAGAGAGAGAGAGAGAGAGAGACCAGTATCTTCTGGAAACACATTTAATTCAAAATATTCTTTAAAATATAATTCCTTTTATTTGAATACAATTCAGTAAATATTTGTCTGAAAATATAAATATAATAATTTATACGAATGTTTTGAGATGATTAGTTTGTCATCTATTGTAGGCGGAATGTGACGCAAAAACATGAGCATAAGCAAGTAATGAGAATCAAGTACAATTGCAAGACTCTCTTTTAGTCTGATTCTGGAGTCAGTTCTGACAGACTCTCTATTCTGTTGCCAAAAATCGACTCTCATTTGAACTCTAAATTGAGTTCAAATAATTGTATCAAAATTCTAATCAATTGTTTGTATAGTATTTGAGTCGAGAAATGCGAAAATGAATTTAAATTTAATGCATTTGTTAGTTGTTTTCATTTTTATTCAAAAGTGTTGTGAAAGTTCTCCCGTTTATACAATTCAATTGAGAAACGGATACAACACTATTACAGACGACAATAATCTTCTTTACAAAGATCTTAAAATACGACCTCAACTCAATAGTAACTTAATTGATAGTAACAGAGTCACAAAAATGAGAACCGCGTCCAAAAGGAAGTCCTGTAAACGTTTACTAACAGAAATTCTGCCAATCATTTGTCAGAATTCTGTCCATGTGTTCAATCCCGACAATTATGAATATTCAGGTAAATAATTTAATCTCTCTCTCCCTCCCTCCCTCCCTCCC
>JAQIXD010000775.1:0-21046 GCA_034699985.1 Minunthozetes semirufus | reverse complement strand
TTTAACCTAAATAATAAACTTTTTTAAAGCCTATTTTAGAGCCTTTTTGACCCCTTTTTCGGGCCTAAAATATGGCCTTTTTTACCGAAATAAACGCCTTAACTTCGACTCTCTGGACATAAGGCTGTTCTTCTCTGTTGTCATCCATGGTTTCAGATGTGATACAAATTCTGTATTTGTTTTGATATTTTGTTTTCAAATTTTGTTTAAAAAGTTTTTAAAATAAAATAATTTATTAAAACAAATATTTTATCAAAATTTATAAAATAAATCAAATAATGAATAACTGTTTGAATCAATGGATAACTTTAATAATCAGAAAACCGTTTAATTGATTAAAATATAAATTTCATAGATATTGTCTAAAATCTGTTGAATTTGGTTAAAGATCTGATCCTTGAATTTTTTGAAAGATAATAATTCTTGAGTAATGGGTAGCTGTTGTTGTCCACAGAAAAAGTCTGATCAAATGATTGAACCGTTGAACAAATCCTCAAACCCAAACTTATGGTCAGCCCAACAGATGAAGACAACTCCGAGTGGACATAAAGTGTGCGTTAGAGTCACCAAAAGACTGATGAGTCAGACAGAAGCCGAAAGAATATTAGTGGCTCCGGACACTCCCGATGACTTTAAGACCATTTTTGGGCCGCCATTCAATGCTTGCAATAAAGTTCTTTCTTTCCTTTATTTGACGGGTTTGGGAGGACTCACCAAAGAGAACATAAAGGGGTTGGGAATCATTTTAATAATTAACGCGACCTATGAGTGGCCATCAATTCAAGTGGAAGGAGTTACTACAATTCGGATTCCTGTCGACGACGGAGAAAAAGATGACATTTCTATATATTTCGATGAAGTTTCTGACAAAATAGATGAGTGCGCCCGCATTGGAGGCAAGGCTTTAGTTCATTGTATGGCCGGTGCCTCGAGATCTACGACTTTGGTTTTGGGTTTGTCTTCAAATTCTCAATCAATGCATAACTTAATGCCATTTTATGATTGATTTATAGCTTATTTGATAAAAACACAACACATTTCACTCAAGAATGCCTTCAATTCAGTGAAAAAGAGGAGAGAGACGGCCAGACCTAACATCGGTTTTTGGGAACAACTAATTAGATATGAAATTAAATGTAGAGGTATCGCCTCAGTCCGTATGGAGAATAAATTAGAACAGGGTTTTATGGTTACGGTTCCCGATTTCTATGAAAAACAATATTCCCTTCTCTTCAAGAGAGAGATCGAAAAACAGGTGGAAATGAAAAGAAAACAAAAGTCTGATCCAAACATTAAAACCAAATCTCAGAAACAATTCAATGAAGTTTCGCTGACTTATGAATAGAAAATGACAAAAATTTTACTAATATTTGAATTTAATTATAAGTCATTTACATCTCTTTTACTCATAATTTCATTCAATAAAATCATTTCTAGTTTTTAGCGATTATTTATTGATTAATAAAAGATCTGAAAATCTATTAATCAAATGGTTTTCAATTATTTGATGTTTGATATAATGAGTTAATTCTATTCAAATCTAAAAGTTCTGAAGCATTACAGCGAAGGGATTCATATCTGTAATCTTCATAAGAGTTTCGTTCGTAATAATGGTTGGCTTCGCTCACAACCAATGACGGAATGTTTGTGGTCGTAGAGACCCTCCGAGATCGCCATTCACTCAGATATTTTATTAATAGAAATACAATTAAACCGATGAAAGCAGCGCCGATCAGGAATGAGATCAACATTGCGATCACAATCAGATGAATTTTATGCCAATTCGAGTCATTAGGATTTTGACCGATAAGTTTAGTTGTGTTCACATTTTGATCTCTAATTTTGTCGAATTGACTCATATTTGCGATTTTCCTGACTTTAAAAATGAGAACAAAAATTAATTTTTAAATTTTGATTAGATTTCAATTCTTTACGTATTTGTGGAGTCTCTGAACATTTTGGCTGAAATCCACTCCAAAAGCCTTTAATACAAATTCTTGTATTGTCTCCAATTAATTGGACATTAGTTTCATTTGGAGAACGACAAGAATATATAGCCATTGAATTTGGTTCTGCATTTGGCGTTCCATTCAAATAGTTTAGATTCTTGTACTCCACATGAATATAATGATCGATGGTATTGATGGCAGGCAAACGACATTTAGTTTTAGACAAACACTGCGGGAATCTTCTGTTCCAATCTCCTAAAGCGCCACAAATTACTTTATGACCATTTATTGGTTCCAAATAGAAGTCGTCTTCACAAGAATACTCAATAAATGTCTTTTCCTTAACCACTTCTACTGAATGCAGAGGCCTTTCGGGTGATCCACACGAATCACTGAATGTAAATGTGTTTAGTGAACAATATTTGACAAATATATGAGTTTTTGACTCAAATTCAATGGAAATCATTTGAATGGAGTCATTGTCCGAATAATTTAAATCTTTAAATGAAATTTCTTCGAAAGTCTTAAAGCACTTGAAAGACATTTTTGTTTCGTTTGAATTATATCGGATTAATTCAAACTTTTCAAGAATGCATTGCTTTCGTGGTCTCTCTATTCGGGCCAAAACTATTAACATTCCTCTCTTCCAATTCTTGTAGAGATCATCACCGAAGAGTATCAAAGAAAAATAGTCGATTCGAGAGTTGGTCTCGACTTCAAACAACATCCTTTGATTTGAGGTTATATTCCATTTATAGCCATTTTTATAGCATTTGTCAAATTGTCTTAAAGTCAATAATCTAGAGATGACAGTCCTCTTCCCATTTGAAAAATCGGTCAAAACGAACTTTTTGATGAGTGATTTAGTAGGCGTTCCTAATAAACCAAATATCATTTGATATTTCAATTCTAATTAAATTAATTCATAAATAAATACCACATTTAGGAGGTCTTCCAATCCAATGACCATTAAGACATCGCAAAAAGGAATCACCCACTAATTCCAAGTTCATTGAATCACATTCATATCGGGTTACGCTGTATTCCTCATACCTTTCCTCTAACTGACTATTGTTAATCACTGGCACAAGAATTGTCGAGTGAGGAAGTGGTGGAGAACCACAATCCATGTCTATTGATTCTAATCTCAAGAATGTCATTAGAACTATAATATTGCGCATAATTTATCAATTGATGGATCATTTATAACATAATTATTAAATATTCGTCACATTTATAGTAAATTTGATAAAAAATAGCACAAAAACTAACGAAGAAATAAATGTTTAAATAATTTTCATTATTTTCCGTCAAAAGTTTACAATTATTTTTGAAACGGATTTCCGACAAAAGAATCATTAATTTAGTAATAATTCAATAAAAGATTTATATAAAGTTTTTCTATATATCATTGAATCATAAGTTTTGAATCAATTTATAAAAGAATTGTCTCTTAAAACTTAAAAAATATAAATCCGGTGATGAAAGCCATCTCTCATTCATTTGATTTGAGTTAAGAATAAAATAATTTTGTTTTGTTTTAAATCAAATTATTTATTGATTTTTAAATGAATTTCAAAGAATTTGATTTAATTTGTGATAAAATAAACAAAAATTTATGAAAATTCCACAAAATATGAGTAAAAAGTTTATGGTTTCCATATTTTGAGTAATCCGTCCTCACTATACGTTGCGATTAGGTTTTGATGCGGATGATGTGTAATACCGATCACATCCTTTTCGTGAACGGGCAGTACTTTCTCCAGTTTTGTTGAATTGGCGTTAAAACAGTAGAGACTGAAGTCATCGGCGACAGCATAAACCCATTCCCCTCTGGGACTAACAGTCGCGCAAACGAAGTCTCCCGATTCGAGTTTGCCGTTTGTGAAACTCTTTACGATCTGAACAAACATTTTATAAGAAACTCAATAAACACTCAAACAATTAAAGGCAATGAATGAGTAATACCTGTCCCGACATATTCATTATACTCAATGTATTACTACGACTGCAGACCAAAAAGTTTTCCGGATTTTTGGGTAAAAGTTGTATTGAATTTACTGTGAGGTCAACAGTTCCGGTGCCCACTATTGCTGTCGATTTGAAAGTATGCAAACACTCTGTGGTCTTAAGGCTCCATATCTTAGAAACAATCGATTAATTCAATGAAATAATAGAATTTGAATTCAAATACTTTTATAGATCCGTCAGAACTGGCGCTTATGATGTGGTGTCCGTCATAGCTATAAATCACTTGATTGACGAAAGAGGTGTGTCCCCGAAACTCCTTCAATAATTTGCCACTTTTGAGTCCATGTATTCTTATGGTTGCATCAAAACTGGCCGAAAGGATATGCGATGAGTCGCGGCTAAAGTGAGCGCAGGTCACACCTTTCGAGTGGGCCTTTTCGAAACGCCTCAGACACTGTCCGGTCTGTAATTTCCAGACCTTAATCTTGCCGTCCTGTGAACCCGAGGCTAACATTTCCGAGTCTCTGCTGAAGCAGAGGCAGAGGACGGCGTCATTCATAAGCATAAAGTTGTCGATCGCCTGATATCTCAAATCTTTGCGTATTTTTCCGGTCGTGAAGTTCCAGACCTCAATAAACCCGTCCACCGAACCGGTAATCAAGTACTGACCATCAGGTGAGAAGTGCGCGCACTCTACGTGTGATTTCGATCCAAACTTTATTGTTTTTGACAATTGGTTCGGATGAGTCTCGTCTTCTTGTTCTTTGATCGACGCTTTTCCTCGAAACAGATCAATGGAAGTGCCGGGAGGTAAGAGTCCCTGATGCTGCTGCCATTTCAGTGCCTGACCTGTCATTTAATGTCATTTATTTATAAATTGAAAACAATTCGCTTTTTTAATGGCTTTCA
Organism: Minunthozetes semirufus; assembly: GCA_034699985.1. Classification (NCBI taxonomy): domain Eukaryota; kingdom Metazoa; phylum Arthropoda; class Arachnida; order Sarcoptiformes; family Punctoribatidae; genus Minunthozetes; species Minunthozetes semirufus. Next base: position 16,217 of record JAQIXD010000775.1, on the reverse strand, counting down.
CTGACCTAATAGTGCGAGCAGTCGAGAGGGCGGTACAACAGATACTTCTCCACTGAGAGACTGAGCGATTTGTTGCCTCCGTTTGTCTTTATTTGTTCCGTCGGGATATGCTTCGGTCGGATCAAAATAACTTCGGGCCAGAAGTGTCTCTAAATGTATATATCTTTCTGGTATTTCAGTCTTCAATTTAATCATTGGATCTGTTTGTCTGAGAAGACTTCTGGCGGCTCCCAATTCTCTCAATTCAATTAACTCAATGACAATCTGTTCGTACAAATCGATGAGTTTCTTGTCGGGCAGTTTCAGTGATTGAACTACTTTGAGGACAACATCCCAATGACCGCAATGAATATCGTGAACAAAGCTCTCAACCGAATCCACGGTATTTAAGGAAATGCTGGTCTCGTCCTGAAGTATATTCAAAGTCCGCATCAGATTGTTTTCCTTCAGATACTGAGCCATAAGACGGATAACATCTGCGCTTTCGATCTCTATCGACATTTCGCTTCTTTTGCTATAAATGTCACGAAATTGATTCAAATCACTGAAAATCGGCTTAAATTCAAAGTAAACTCAAAAACATTTGTTTACTAAACCCAAAAGTCATTCATAAATAACGTTACGCACAATCATTGAACTTTTGATAAGTTGTAAAAGTTGTGGAAAACTTGAAATAATCAAGATCATATTAGATAATATCAGAATATCTAGTTAATATAAGTTAATACAAGTTTAATATAAGGTTTAATATAGAGTTTATTTTGAATTGAACTGAATTTAAATATAAATATAATAAAATCTTTTCCGAATTAAGTGTTACTCCAAACTATGATCCATTTGGTCCCACCAGGTATGTATCCTCTTCTTACCGACCATAAGTTTCTTTCCCTGCATTGCGAGCATCTGTGCCGCGTTAGGCATAACTCCGGGCGGAGGAGGCGGTACCACTGGTTTTGCGAATTCATCGAATCTGGCGTATGGATCAAACACTTCTGGTAGGACTACTGTTCCATCGGGTAATGTCTGATAAACGAATTTTACCGGTTGTTGCGCATAAGCATAGTTTGGGTGATGGTTCCCGATTTCATAGAACTGATTCTGATTTTTGGCGATAAACTGATTCTGAGTATTCGCTTCAAATCCCTGGACACCCAATCCCTGTTGTCTTGGATATGGATCGATAGCTGCGGGACTCATCTGATACATCATATGATATTTCGTGGATCCTTGAGTTGCCATTTGCTCATTAGAGTGCTGTTCAGAAGGCTTTCCAATTTGCTGTTCTTGTGGTGCCTTTTGATTGTGCTGAGAACTGCTCTGACCTGAGGTATGTTGGCTAATATTTGTTGGATGAGATGCCATTTGTTTATTCTGCGCCTGATTTGCATTTGCGTTATCATTAGTATTACCACTCATTTTGTTTCTGATCTTTTATTCTGTTCTCAGTTTTGATTCACTTTTATCTTAAGCTTAAACTTTATCTGTTTAAACTTTATTCAAAACTTCAAAACTAATGTTGAGTTTTCTCGAGAAATTACTTTTAATTCTTGATTAAACACTTTTTTCCTCTATTTTTCAATAATCATTGATTTTAATAAAAACATTTTAATTATCAAATATTATAAAACATTTCAATCATTACATCAAATGTTAATAGAATTTAAAAACAATAAAATTTGTGAATAAAATCTCAAAAAATGATTAGACTTTACGTAAGAGAAGTAAAACAAATGAAGAGATTAGCAAATAATTATCGAATTTATCATAAGAACCGTTCTTCACATCATTAGATTTGTGGACACTCTTTGAATCCTATATTTAGGCAAAAGATTACAACAAATTCTGACATTTAAGATATCCTTACCTTATGGTGAGAGTGATCTTCAATAGTGAGTTCCAATTCAATCTTCTCTGATAACAAGTTTGTCCAAAACTGTTTGGCGGTCTTGACAACAGTCGCCACAAAAACTATTTGATGGCTGTGCTCGTGATCTATGGGAGGAATCCATTCGAGGGTCACTTCTTTCTTATCGGATCGGTTTGAATGAGTGATTGTATTCTAAAAATATATTAATAAATAGTTTTTCATTAGAATTCAATCACAAAATAATTTTCACATACATTAGGACTTCCAAAGCAATTAATTGTATGAAAAGCCTGTCCTTTGCTCACGAATTTTCCTATGGCTCCTGAGGTAGCGTTGAAAGGTCGGGCCTGTACTACAAATCCACGGAATGGAGTATCGTCTGTGCTTTTAATGGTTAATTCAATTGAATGATTGCTGGGATGAGCCACCAAAACGAAAGGCGATCGAGATGTTTGAGGCTCTGCCCCGTGATGTGGCAACAGATCATCGCAGGCCGACTCTGGGGCCCCATTCGGGTGGCATTCATTCAATTTGAATATCGCGAAACCAAACAAAAGGAGAGCACAAAAGTTTAGCGCAAAATACATTTTGATTCGCAATTAATTCAATTAAAAGGAAATACAAATTAAGTTTTAATGAAAAATGTGTTCAATAAATGAAATCAATTGATTGTTTGCCAAAACCTAAGTATTTCAGTCTAAAGGAACTGGAAGTCTGTTTCACTTTTTATAAATGCTTGAGAGAAGGGATAATATTTCACAGAATTGGTTAAACTTAAAATGAGACGGATTAGTATTTAAGTACTGATTGCAGTGAACTTCCCAGCAAACGGTGAAACGACTTCCTATTAATAATCAGTTTTTCAACAAAAGTTTTTCAGAGATTTTAAAACAAAATGACTAAACATTTATAAATCGTGTCATTAGTTAAATGTAAAGTAAAACAAATGATTCATTAATTGATGAAATATTATTTCTAAAAATCGCTTCTATTATCAAAAAAGCAAAATAAGTTTTACAGATAACTCACCAAAGCTTTGAACACAACTCAGATCTGAGAAGATTATGACTTAATTTCAATGACTTTCCTTTTAATGCAAAAAGTGGGGAATCCTTTAATTCCCCACTTATTTTATGACTTATTTTTGATTACAGAAATTGTAAAACAAGAGAATTATTATTAGAGGTCACAAACAGAAGTAAACTCAACTTATAATAATTAGAATATAATGATGATTAAGGATCAAAAGACTGAAACATAACTAATAAATGAATATTCTGTAAACAAATTGTGGAAAAAATTGTTTTAAACAATTGTCTGTTGTCCACAAACTCTCTCTATATTCTGCATGAATTCAATTAAAAAATGCATTATTTAGTGTTAAATGAAAAATGAGTTAATTTATTAAAAAATTTTGTTTTTTAGAGAAAATGAATTAATTGTTTGAAACTCTGATAAACTCTTAAATTATTTCAAATCAATTTCAATTTCAAACGACAATCAAAACTGAATTTGAAAAGTATTTCAAAAATTGTTTAACGAATTTAAGGACAGTTTTGATCTAATTTTGTGAACAAACAGAAGAATGGGTTCTTCGTGTTGTAAGAAAAGTGAAACAAAGAAGAGTGAAAATGAAGGGCAAACTCCACCGACTCCTCGTACGCCGCCCGGGACAGGACAGGACAGGACAGGGAAAGAGAATAGTGGCAGTACTTCACAAAACCTGATCAAAGACGACGACTCGATAAGAGACGAGGAGACAAAGAAAGTTATAGAAGACGACAAACTTGAAAAGGAGCTGAAGAATGCCATCAAAGGAGGAGAGAGTGCTTACGGAAGAGTTAAGTCAAGTCAAGCAAAGGCTAAGAAGAAAGGACTGTCCGCTTCAAATTACAACTACGAGACAGGACTTGTGGACAAGAAATCAAAGGAATTCAATGTAGTAAAAGAGTTCTTCGCTAAGAGGAATGGCGCGAAGTATCAGTTGACAGAATCAATTGGAAGCGGAAACTATGCCGAAGTTTATAAGGCGTGGTATCCGGAGCGCAACCGTTTCGTTGCCATCAAAGCCATTGACTTAACGAAAGACATTGACAACTATCGGAAGAATTTCCTCAGAAAAGAGATTCAAATAATTAATCAATTGAAACATCCGTCGATTGTGAAGCACTACGAAGTGGCACAGGCAGAGAACAAGGTTTACATGATTATGGAGTTCTGCGCCAATGGTTCTGTCGGTGATTGGCTTCGAGATAAGGGAGCGTTCAGTGAATCGATGGCCTGGGAATTGGATAAACGAATAATGGATGGACTGAATTATATGCACTCCTCGTCTATAGCGCACAGGGATCTAAAACTGGAGAACATCCTAATCACTGACAAAATATATCCAAAAATCAGTGATTTTAGTTATACAGTGATTGTCGACGAAAAAGAGACTCAATCGACAACTTTTTGCGGCTCTTTTGCATATTTCGCGCCCGAAATACTCCAACGAAAGCCACACAACCCGATGCCAACAGATGTCTGGGCTCTTGGAGTTTGCTTCTATATTATGGTAAACGATGGACTGCCCTTCAAAATCAATGACGACAGACAAATGCTTAACAAACAGTTGGAGAGAGACTGGGATTTCAAGAAAAGAGTTCAAAACAAAATCTCAAATGAATTCAAACAAATGTTACAGAAAATGCTTGAACCGGAAGTCACTAAAAGAGCCACAACTCAACAACTGATTAATGACCAGTGGTTTAAGTCTCCCCCAAAACAATTGGAAGCATAAACCCATCGAAGAAATCATTTCACTCGACAGCTCTTCTATCGATTGATATATTTATTCATATTCTATACAAATGTCTATTCAAATAAGCAATAAATCCATTCATATCTCAATAAATTCTTTTAAAAAAGTTTTAAAATAAAAATAATTGACAGAATTGACAGCAAATTCAAAATAAAGAGATTCACTTAACTATTACTAAAACATTTCAAACAATTTATTCAATTGTTGTCAAATCAAAAGGGAATTCAATTTAAAATTATTTTAGTTTTGTTCACAAATTGAAAATTTTTTTTATAGTTATGTCTTCACCGCAGAACCAAGAATTAGATCTATACAACTGTGCCGTTGAAATAAAAGATTTAAAATTTTCATATAATAAGACAAGTGGACAGCTATTGGACAACTTTTCAATGATTTTCCCTCGAAGTGCTATGTATGTCCTCTTTGGGGTCACTTTATAAATCATAATTAATTTTCTTTTATCTCAAAAGTTATGGATTTCTTGGTCCGAGTGGTTGTGGAAAGACAACTATTATAAAAATAATTGCCGGTCTTCTCAAACCTTCGAGTGGTATTGTTCTGGTCAATGGAAGATCGCCAAGAGATCCAAAGAATCTAATTCCAGGGCCAGGAATAGGATATATGCCTCAGGTTTTTCATCAATTTATATCTTAAGTGACAATTAATTGTTATTTCTGTTCAAAAATAAAGGAAGTCTGTCTTTTGGATGTGTTTACAGTCGAAGAGACGTTCACTTATTTCGGAAGTATATATGGACTTTCGAAAGATCATCTGAACAGAAGAATTGATTTTCTGATTCAATTCCTAGACTTACCTGATAGAAGACAAATCATTAGAAATCTTAGGTATTGTTTAGAATACAGTTCCAGTTCTTAATGCTTTTGTTTATTCTTCTAGTGGTGGACAACAGAGACGCACATCACTAGGAGTGGCTATTCTACACAATCCCCCGATTCTTATTCTGGACGAACCAACAGTCGGTGTCGATCCTATGCTAAGAGAGAAGTACTTTTGTAATCATTTTAACATATAATTCAAATGAATTTTTATTCTCAAGAATTTGGAAACATTTGTTACAACTTTCGAGTGAAGAGAAGACATCGATTATGATAACCACTCACTATATAGACGAGTGTCGAAGAGCTCATGTTATCGGACTCATGAGAAATGGCAAACTTTTAGCTGAAAATAAGCCCGATATTCTGATGTCACACTTTAGTACAGAGAACTTAGAGGATGTCTTCCTTAAACTTTGTCGAAAAGAAGAGAAAAAGTTGTCAGGAATTGAATTACCCCCTGATTTGTCTAAAATGAGAGCTGAAAGCAAGTCTAAACCCTCTAATATCAGAAGTCAGTCAAAAATCAAATCTTCAGCTGATAGTCATTGCAATCCAACGTCTTCTAAGAGATTCTGGTCTTTGTTTAAAAAGAATTCGATTGTCATTTGGAAGAATAAAATGTGAGACAACTATTGTTTGTTTGTAAAAATATTGACATCATTTCGATTCTTAAGGCTTCTTTTGATGGAGTTATTTATTCCGGTCTTGACATTAGTATTATTCGCCATTTGTATCGGTAATAAACCATTTGATCTGAACATTGCTCTCAACAGTGAAGAGAGACGTAATAAATCAGTTGATGACAACCAAAAACTCAGCCAATCTTTTCTTAAAAATATCGACAAAAAGACAATAATTTTGGTGAGAATTGTGTTTGAGATTCAAATAATGATTAATATTTTGGACCAAAAGAATGACTACAACTCTAATCAATCGGCCATTGATTCGGTTAAAAATGGAGAGACTTTTGGTGTTCTTTATATAAACAAAAATTTTACGAATGCTTTACATGAGAGGGGAATCAAGAAGTTGGAGTCAAGAAATGAAACCATAGACCAGAGCACTATCTATTTCAATGGAGATTTGACGGGTAATTCATTCTTTGATAAACTAGTCTGTTGTTTGAATAATTTGTTTGATTATTAATAGATATAAATATCTATTTCACAATTTTGGACGCATTTATCAAAGCAATGATACTATTTATAAAGGAAATGATAGAAAAGTCGGCGCAGAATATAACGGACACCTCTTCGAAACCAAATCCAAATGTGATTAAATCGATAATTCAAATAACAGATCCTCCTATTTATGGAAAAAACGATCCCCTCTTCAAAGAGTTTTTACTGCCGGGAATAATGGTGACAGGTATCTTCATGTTGTCTGCGGCTCTCACTGGACTGTCTATTATTGAAGATAGAGCTAAAGGCCTGTTGGAGCGTTCGATGGTAGCCGGTGCTCGAATGCATGAGATATTATTCTCAATGATTTCAGTACATCTCGTGATCTCTGTCTTCCAGATATTAATTTCTGTGATAACTGTTTATGTTTTCTTCGACTTCCAAAATGATGGAAATTATCTTCTAATTGTAATTCTTCTCTTACTTCAAAGCACAACTGGAATGTCTATGGGTAGTCATCTCTTTGATTATCTCATATTATTATTATGGTTTAACTCATTTTAATTTATTTCTTCGAAGGACTTACTGTTTCAGCAGTGGCTGAGTCAACAAAGATGGCCTGCATTGTAGTTGTGGCCGCAATTCTACCGTTTTTGCTGATATCTGGTATTGTTTGGCCATTGGAAGGCATGCAGTGGTCTTTCATTCAATACATTTCATATTTATTGCCGCAAACCCTTCCCATTAAAGTTCTGAGAGCTATAACTCAAAAGGGATGGTTTTTGGACAGATTCTACGTTTGGTTGGGATATATAATACCTATTGTTTGGTCCATAATATTCAATATCTTTACTATTGTTTGCAGTCAATTGAGAAATGACTGAAAATAACATTTAATTTCATTAATTATTCATTAATTTATGAATAAATAAAATATTATTCAACTTTTGGGAAGAACTCCGAGAAATTGATTGAGAGTTTTAATAATTTGTAAAAATAGCCGAATATATGCATATATGGAATAATACCGAATAAATATTTATGAAGTATTAAAATTAAAATTTAAATAGTGTTTACGACCAGAACTTTGCGGCAAATATTTTGTTTAATAACAACTCACTCTATATATTTGAATTCACTGCTTGACATCATAATCTCATAATATTGAGATTGGCCATTTTAGCAATTTTTGTATGTCTGTTCCTATTCTCATCTTTTAGTTTTGCCTAAATTGTAAGGTAATTTAATTTTGAGGCAATTTATAAATTCATTTATGATTTCCAATTTTTAAAGTGTTTGAGACCTGAGATCTCACTTTAAATTTCACAAATAATTGCAATTAATGTAAGAGTAATCAATTAAGTTATCAACTTATAAGTTATAACTTATCATTTAGTTTATTATGTTTGTGTCAAATACAATAAAGTAATGAAACCCGTTATTAGGAAAATACGTTTTTCAGTTGATTTAAGAGGATATTTGTCCTTCAATTTCACTCAAAAGTAATTTAATGGATAATTCTTATCAATTTCTGATTGATTTGCTCTGAAATTGTGTTTAATCACTGATTAATTCAATGCTTTATTGAGAGATATTTTGCAATTCACACGACTCTTGTCATAAAAGGTGTCAATAATATTATAAAATGATTCGATAAGAAAATCCGTTTTTATTAGATTTCAATTGTAATTCGATATTAATTTCACATATTTCACCATTCATTTAATCTTCTACACGTGTGGATATCGACAAATAAGACATAAATAGAATGATTGTCAATACCAAGAATATAATGAATTCTGTCTGGAATAGAGTCATATCAAGAATAAATAATTTGTAGAGACATTGGATAAACAACTTGAAAAACAAAATATATTCATAGAATTGGCATGGTCAGTTTTCATTGAATGATCAGTGATCACGCACTGAACGGGTGATATTTGGGAAAAACATCGAGTAAACCGATACCATATAAAAGTAAGCCATTCGTGGAATTGTGTCGTAAATGTCACCGATAAAAAAGTTCACTTTTCATGACTTATTGAAAAATGACATTTTGTTTTGCAATACAATTGAATCGATTCGACATAATATTCTTTCATTCATTCCTTGACCACAATTTCTGTCTGACTGTTCGCTGAAGCAAACGATTAGATCAAAAGGAAAACACAATTATTTATTAATTAATATTTCTTTGAAAAGATGTTGTCTTTTAATTGTATTTAGCCTTTAATGCAATCTTTTATTTGAAAAGAAAAATAAAAACTAATGAATAAAATTAATTACAATACAGTAGTGGTAGTGATAGTAGTGGTTTGCAAATACAGATGTACCATCTCATTGAACTAACCCACGATTAAATGAACTTTTGACTGTTAACCCTCTAATTAATTACATTACATGTTTTGATAGGAATTTTCCGAATCTTCTTGAATTGATAATCGAATAACAGTTCGGTAATTATCCAACGAAAGCACTGAAGTGCTCCTAAATAGTGAGGACAGACTAACAATTGTTGACTGTTGTCACTGTCAACCCTCTGTTCACTTTATTAAGAAGACAATTGACAGCTGATGTTAACAGAAATTCCGTTAGTTTTTGGTAAACAATGAGATACCGCATATTGTGAGCCAATTATTGACACGAAAACCTTGTCCTCAATTCATCATCGATTTGTCTGATGCTTTGGACGCAGCGTTAGTCCCATCCGTTCCTTTATTGCACAAACCTTGGCGTCCAATACATTATAATCTCTTCGATAATGCCTTCAATATAAACGATTTCCTGAGAAAATTGCTCAATAAATGAGACCAAGTGATGGACTTTTAATGCTATTTCATCTGTTATTCGACTCTTGAGTTCTAACAATAAGCGATTCGACAGAAAGTCTCTCATATTTCTAATTCATATCTAAGTTTGATGTTTTGATCTCTTGAATGAAAACAAAGTTTGATCCAAATATTTACTTATTATTATTCAAAGCCTAAGGATGTAGTCGTGGTTAAGGGTTGTTTAGTTGTGGTTTGGGTGCGGATCACCGATTCTCCCATTAGTTTTGGTTCTTTCAATGATTCTCATCAAAGATTAATAATCACGCGATTAAAGAGTGAAAATAAAATTTTGGTTTACATAACTCATTGAAAACATTCTTAATTTATTGAATATTTATTTAGATTTTTCAAGATTTTCGATTCTCAAGAACTGAAAACACCTGTTTTCATCTGTTTTATTCCTGGATTTTCTTCTTTTAGTTATTTTTAAACCAAGAAATCGAGTGAATATAATCTGTGAAAAATTTTCTCCAAAATAATTATAAATACGTTTTGAAAACATGAAATTTTTCCTTATTTTTTCCAAACTCTATTTAATTATGTATTCTTTTAAAAGAAAATTAATTAATATTTTTATTATGAAAACTATTTAACAGAAAACTGTCATTTGTTTGGAGAATAAAAGCCATTAAAACAAATGAAAATAATGATCTATTGTGCAATTATTGAGATTACCATGCTCTTTTCAACTAACTTTAAAACTTTAAGTTTACCAAGTTAGCTACAAAATCCAGATTTAATTATGCAGACGACTTAAAAGGCTTAATAGATTTATGGCTCAAATGTTCTTGAAACTTTTTGACCTTCAGGTTTTAATATAATTTGCCTGATACTTCCCACCTACTGGATAAGGATCTAATCAAGTCAATTTATCATTCATCATAAGCACGTTTGACTATTACTTAATTTTTATATAAATTCCTTATTTTATTGATTATTTGAACGAAGGTTTTTCGCTCACATTATACTCAATGTTTGGATAATTCAATAAATAGTTAATAGGCTTATAAGCGATGAAACCTCTAATTCATTACTTATTTACGAAATACATCTACAAAACAAAATCTATGGTCAAATCATTCAAAAACATAAGACCTTTTGTTCGCCAAAATTGTTTTGAAAACTAAAATTCTAGACCACAATGAGCTTCATTCAATTCATTGCTCAATATATTGCAAAAGTGATTGAATTTTATAATAAAAGAGTCTCAAGACTTGCCATTTGATAGGGCTTTGCATAGAAACTAAACTTTGTGTAAATATGTGTCTTGTTTTTGGTTTAAATCAAATTTAGTAAATATTTTCCTAAAACATTGTTTTTCCGAAAAACACCAAAAAACTCGGAAAATCAATAATTTATTTCTTGGTTGTCCGACAGCGTCACGTGACTCATAATGAATTGATGAGAATTTCCAGTCATTCCCTATCATTGGGAGTCATATAATAAAAATTTCAGTTTTTTCCGAACTCGACTCAACTGGAAAACTAGTCGGAGAGCAATAGACTGGAAGAGCGAGTTGTAGTCAGTCTCTTGTAGGCAATCTCCGACTGCCGACGCTGTTTCCAATGCCAACCATCAGTACATTTGTACAGTGAATGAGAGACTACTTAAGTGTTGGCTCACCTCAAAGCCCGACTTGTTTTCAATATAATATTTGTTTACTTTCTCTTCAGTTAAAAGATCGTTGAAAACAGTTTTCAGATTCATTTCTAAGCAAAGCCTCGAAGTGTTCGCAACGAAAGCCTTCAGAAGTTTTATTCAATTGTTTTCCATTCAAACTAAACATTGCATAACGAAAGTGAAAGTTTTCATTACTTTTGTTTCAATTGTTCCTAAAATCTATTAAAAAGTTATTTTCTGAAGAATTTCTGACGAATTTTAAACACTTTTTTCAAGAGTTTCTTCCAAAACATTATGAAAATGTTTTCTACAGAATTTGGTGTAATTAAGTCCGGAGTCTTGGATTTGGTGTCCTTTGACTCGAAAATGACATCAATTAAGCCAAACATCAAAAGCGATTTCCAGACAGACGCTAACCGCCAGAAAGTAGTTGTGGTCGTATACAAGACCTCATCCGAGCATTTTGCAGTGGTTTACCCTCATTGGGGGCTCATATCAGCAAAGCGTCCCTTTTGCATAATCAATCTGAAGAGAGCCAAAGTGGAACGCTCTGACAAAGACCCTGACCATCAGTTCAGCCTTTTGTCATATCGAGACTCAGATCTGTCAATGCATTTGTGTTTTACCGAAGATATTGAAGACAACAGAAGTGAAACCAATTTTCAAACAATCGAGTCGTGGATTAACGCACTTCAGGCAGAAGTCAATGAATATGACAGCACTGGCGGACATCATTGGAAATGGTCTTCAAAGCGAAGGGTTTCCAAATCAAGCCTATTATCTGTTTTGAATGAAGACGACAGCGAAGAGTATGGCATTTGAAAGATGTAGAGAAATGACTCATAAGGTCGGCATTTCATCTCCACTAAGATATTGACCCGACTCTCATACAGACTCTCATATAGTCTTATCTTTCACTTCAAAACTCTATACGAAAATCATTTGAACCGAAAGACTGGGAGCGAAATAATAATTGACTCAGAATAGCATTGACCCTAAAGCCAGTGTTTTCTGTCACTAATAGACTGTTTTTGCTCTTCATATTTGTGAAAACATTAGTTGCAAGAATCAAAGTCGAAAAAATTGATTGAACTTATTTTTCTCTAATACTCTTATAGCTATTGACTTATTTCGCGAAAAAAATCATTTGAGAGGAACTCCTATTATTAGTACAGAAATATGAGATGAGTTAACAGTTATGAGAAACAATTCATTTGTATATTAATTACATTAAAATCAAAGTTTATTTATTTGTTAATTGTATTAACGATTTTATAATTTTATTGATTTCATCAAAATCTAAAATATTGTAAATTTTCTTTCAATAAAAACTATTTATTAACGAATTATGTCTTTATTTTATTCATCAGTTATGAAATATTTGATAATTCGGATGGAATTTGATTCTTGGAATGTTTTTATTAAACATTTCAATGAAGTTTACCATACAATAAGTTCCGAATCTAATTATGTGTCAAAAAATGATATGAATTCAAATTAAATATTTGTATTTCAATGCCATTCAACAGGAATGAGTCCCATAACTAACTCATCGTCTGAAAAAATAAAACATTATTCTACTAATGACTCAAAAAAAATCCACACAAAGCCTGTTAGGGCGAGGTTTTTATCGAAATACCCTTTTTTGAAGGCCAGCATCCCTGGGAGTATGATTTTTGTGCAGATAAATGAAGGGAGAAAAACATAAGATGAGGCATCCCTCAAATAAATCACAAATAATGGAAATGTTTGCGCTCCATATTAAAGTAAATGTTTTCTTAACTTTATTTATCGAATAATAACTTAAATTATATAAAATTGTTTTCAGACTAAATGTGTACTAAATTGTTGCCAATTTTAACAATAAATAATTTGCCCTTCAATTAGGTCTCTCTCTCTCTCTCTCTCTCTCTCTCTCTCTCTCTCTCTCTCTCTCTCCCAACATTCAAATATGATTATTCATGGCCAAGTCTGGTTCTCAGAAAGATATTTCCATTGGGAGGAATTCATAGAATTCCTCAGTTCTATGAACTGATAATTTAATAAAGTTTTCGTTAAGATTTCAATTCGTTCGTCAGATTCGTATTGAAAGACAATAAAACTAATTTTAATATTAAATTAGTTTCGTTTCAAATATATTGATTGGGATTAGCGAAGAGATCCTAAACTAATGACTCTCACAAAAAATGTTATTTTAATATATAATTTAAACGCAGTGATCAATAAACAAGTTAATTAACTAGACTTTAACCAAATTGTGTGTTTGGCGACAGTAATGGTAAATATTGGAAATATCCTCTTCTGTTTTAAATTTAATTTACAAGGTCAATAAATCGCATTAAAAATTTTGAACTTGGTAATCAATTTAAATGGTTCAAGGGATAAATAATCATATGATCTTGGTTAATCATAGTATTAGTAATGGACTTAATTGAGACAATATTTCACAATTAGCTTTAATTAAGCAAAAATATAAATTAAGTCTAACATTACGTCAGAAGTGTTTCGTTGAAATGCTTTTTGGCACTAATTTCTGATGACATGAGTTTCAGAGAACAGATAAAAGTTTAAAAACACCACAAAATAGATGTAAAAAGTGATTAAATCTATTTGTAAAATACAAGTAGTTTTGATATTTCCAAACACCGATAGGAACCAACAAAATTTACTCATCATATTTCGAGACCAAAAAGTTTGTTTAACTCTTGCCTTAAGTGCATTTAACCATAGGATGGTGAACCAGGAGATATAATATGATAAATGAGTACATTTTGCTCTATCTTTAATAAGTAAGGTTAACGTGCACTCACACCAACGGATTTCCCAGTATTTCCGCCACAAGTCTTGGTTGTGTCATAAACTCTATTAAAGGTTTCTTATCCCAAATGTTGTGTTATTTATAGTATTGTCTCAAATGTAGTTATCATAACTCCAACTGTGGTTAATATCAGAAACAAAGAATTAAAGACAAAACTATTGCATATTATGAACAATTGATAAACTAATTCCTATTAACATTTAAGTGCATTTAATCGATTGATTGCACCAATAAACTTATTATCCATTTAAATTCAATCTAAACTATTAATAGTAAGATCTTAATTATGGTATAATTACTATCGATAAGGAATACATGTTTTTGTTGTACAGAAAAACAATATTTTCATGAAAAGATTAAACACTTTAAGTAAACACTTTAACTGTCTTTGTTTTATCGGATATAAAATCTAGAGCTCAAGAAATTTTATATTAAAGAAGAAGTGAATAACAGAATAACAATTAATAACAATAATATTTATATCATTTTTAACATTTGAATAGATTATTGAATCAACATTTTTCTCATCAGAGCCCAGAGTATGACGATTTGCGTCACAATATTTCAATTGAAAAATGAATAAACAGAGAATAACACAGAATATTGTGTTTTGACTTATCCTCAACATATTCTCTCGCAATAAAGTGAACCTTATTTTAGTGCTCTTCACATATGAGTGAAACACATATTAAATATTCTTCGCTTTCGTCTGACGATTACGTCATTAGCACAGCATAACATTCAGGGATTTCATGGGCAGTGGATCTCTATTTTTTCCTGATTTTCCAATTTTAAGAACTAATATAACGTCTATAAGTCAGTACAAATGTATTTTGAAAACAATCAGGTTTTCCAGTGAATTCTGTTGATTACATTTGCACTAAAATACAAGATTTTCAATGAAATTGATTGAAAACATTCAATACCTTAACATTTAACAAATCTATTCTTTATTAATCTTTAATATAATACGAATAATACATAGTATTTGTCGTTGGCGTTAATTTGTCATTTCTATCAAATCTTATTTCTGGGAAAATTCAAGAATAAATTTAATGGAAGAATAAGCACAGCCCTAATTTAATTGCCTGATAATCAAATATTCTTATTTTTTATTCAAATTTCAACTTTTGTTTCCTTTTTTTCGGTTAATCCCGAAATTATTATCTTTTTATTTATAGCAATGAAGACATTAAAGGCTTTTAATCAACGCATTTGTATTGCGTTTGAAATACAATTTACGTAAACAGTGGGACAATATATCAAAGTTAAATGGTTTAAAACACGTATTTATCCAGGAAATCAGGGCTTAGTCAGACACTCAGCCTATTACCTAAGGTTTTGATAATTGAATGATGAAAGCTCTGGATTGAAAATAGGCTAATCATGCTTAGTTTTCTCAAAATGTTCAAATGATAAATCTTTTGGCTTTTCCTTTGAAAGTTTCCCGTTTTAAACATTAATTACTTTGTTTTTATGACTAAAAGTTTGTTTGAAAACACATTTAAATAAATAATAAAGTTTTAAGAAATTCATAATTGATTTGTAATTCACATTAAATCTAAATTTAGTCCAAATTCATAATCGAGGAAATTCTTTGTGAGATCACAACAAATAAGAATTCAATTAATATTAAAAATTAGAGAAAAACAGGAAAACTATTGACAGTCGAAAGCTTTTGACAATAGGAATGTCAAACTTGAGGGCTGTTATCAGCACTCGGTTCCAGTCTTTGCCTGGAATGTGATATTTCGATACCGCTCGGCGTGAAATCTATTTCTCGCTAAAATAATCTATCAAAGTATTGTTTTTCAAACTATCCTCGTATCGAAAATAGACATTTGAAAAAACAAAACAATATTTTCAAGTTTTTTCTTACAACTCATGAAATCGGAGCCAAAAAATGCTTTCTCTTTTGATTCACTGTTTCTAAGCTAACAAACGAAACATTAGTTTATGTTTTTCTAGTTATGAATTAACGATAAATGACTTTTGAAATCAATATCTTTTGCAAACTCACAATCGATTAAATTTTATTACCACTTCTGCTTTGGTTTACTTTTTCATAGATTATATATTCATTCAAATTAGGTATGTTTTGGCAAAAAAATTTCTGTCAAATAATGTTTGTTAAGAGAATTACAAACGAATTCAAACGTCAATAAGAATTATATCCAACGATAATAACAACAACTTTTTGGGCCAAATATCTGACAGAATTTGAATAACAATAAGTATTTTAGAATAAATGATGAGAGAGAGAGAGAGAGAGAGAGAGAGAGAGAGAGAGAGAGAGAGAGAGAGAGAGAGAGAGAGAC
>JAQIXD010000774.1:0-21057 GCA_034699985.1 Minunthozetes semirufus | reverse complement strand
CGCAAAACAATAGATGAATGTTTGAACTTTTGTTTAATATACTATTACTGACATCTCTTCAACTTTTAATTAATCAAATTATCAAAAAACCAAGTTTTAGCCGAAGTAGGACTTTGAAGAGTCCATGACTTTATATTGAGATTTTTCAGAATATATTAAATTCAAAGAAATGTTTTCAATAGAAGACTATATTTTACATAAAAATTTGAAAGTTATGATAAGCCCAGAGTTATGTTGACTTATACTTTAATAATCAAATTATTACTTATCTTATGGTCAATTGGTATAAATATGTGAAACTGCAGACATTCCTATTCCTAAAATAAACATTAAATGAAAAACTCCTAAATTCAACAAAAATATTCTAAATGTGGACTATTTTCGGAAGAAATTCAAATATTATTAGAAATTTCTTAAATTAATTTCGAGCAATAAGTGACTGAAAGGTATAAATGTCTACAAATTTATTACAAATTATGAAAAAATGTACAAAAAATCCAAAGAAGAGAACAAAACAAATATTAATAAAAACAGATTCGAAGTAAAACTCCGACAAAAATAATACTAAAAATGAGACGAAAAATATCACAAATAGTAATCTAAACGTAAATTACAATAAATATATTTAAATAGTATTGAAATCACATATAAATAGCAATCGATTCTTACAAATATTTAAAAAGCGATTCTAAACGGAATGTGTTTACAATAAATACAAAAATTATAGAAAAGACTAAATAAATATCAGCTCTTATTTTGTTCGCAATAAAAAAGAGGTAAAAATTCAGTGAAATATATTCGGAATCAAATGAATAAGTATTTGAAAAATGAGATTAAGTTTTAGAAAATGGAATCAATTTTTAAAAATACTTTCAAAGAGTTCTTAAAATAAATACAAAATTCGTTTAAAATACTGAAAGAGATTTAAGTGTTTTCAGTCGAGAAGACTAGTATTAGAGTCGACAAAATCGACACTACGTTTTAGTGCCGCCAAAACCGCGGGCGCCGTCGGAATGCTTTCGATGTCGATATCAATTAGTTTATACTCCAAATCGTTGGAACACTTGCGGACCCTTTTGGGAAGCGCCGGCTTTTCATTGTTATTGTTGTGATTACTACTATTGCTGTGATTCCGTTCTAAAGTTGAAGAACGGGGCGGTAATGGAGGACCGGTAGGGGAACCAGAAATAACATTGAGGTTACTGTTTATCGGTTGAGAGCGAGGAATAGATCGCGACCTTTGAACTCTTGCATTGGAAGTACCGTTTTCCAGACCAGCACTTCGAGGCCGAGAAGGATTTGGCTGATCCTGAGGTACTGAATAGATATTGTCGTCAATCATATCGCCATAAATTGGATGTAATTCAGGAATATTTTTCTTATGATCGATAGGAATGGGAGGTAAGGGCTGAGAAAGAATAGAAGG
Source organism: Minunthozetes semirufus (assembly GCA_034699985.1). Taxonomy (NCBI): domain Eukaryota; kingdom Metazoa; phylum Arthropoda; class Arachnida; order Sarcoptiformes; family Punctoribatidae; genus Minunthozetes; species Minunthozetes semirufus. The sequence goes on along the minus strand of JAQIXD010000774.1, from coordinate 19,631 downwards.
TCTGTTTTCCATATTTGACTGATGAATATGAGCTCTCATTTGTTGGAATCGTTCGACCAAACGCTGATGCAAAGGCCTAACAGGTGGGGGCGCCAGACGGCCGTGTAATGAGAGACCTCCTTCAAGAATGCGGACCTGATGTGCGATACCATTCCTCAAACGTATTATAAAATTAGAGAGATTAGGATTCGCGGAGATATATGAGGGCACAAGAAATGCGTCCATATATTTAGCGACCCCTCCATTGACAGCTGCCTCCAAAATACCCTAATTTAAAGACAAAGTTATCTATCAATTGATAAAATCAAATAAATTACTTGTAATCTCATCGAAAGCGGAGAAATAGATTCGAATTTTGTGTCGATATTGAAGTTTGAGATCAATTTAGACAATTCTGTGTTCATATTCTCTATGGTTTCGGACGCGTATTCTATGGGAGAGATTTGAGTGACCTGAGTGTTCACCACTTCAAACATTCGCAACACTCCGGGCAACTGGTGCTCAATCTGACAGCAGGTCCTCTCAATCCATAAAGATTTGAACTCATTGTTTGGATCAAACGGAGCTCTCTGTACGGGTCTGTCGTATATGAATTTGCGGACACAGTTTGTGTTATAGTAATTGAGAGCAGATTCAGGTATTTTATCGCTCTTTGATAAGTTTGGCGGTTCGGCCACCGGTTTGACGGCAACCACTTGAATGTCTGCAGAAAGAAATGAATTAGTGATAACTCTATTGATTTAATGGGTATTAAGTCATACATTGGGACTGAGATTCAGTAATACTTTCATCCGGCGGAACATTTTTGGTCATAAGTTGAGCCGATGGGAACTCCGACTGAATTCGTTGAGTAAAGGCTCCGATTTTCTCCAACTCGAGACCTCTGAATATAAAGACTCGATTCTAAAGTAAAGAAAAGACTCATAAAAATTGTGAAAATCTCTTAAATATAATGAAATACCTGAAGAAAAGTGGGAAAATCGAGTCCAAAAAAACCGACCCTAAAGTACTCGTTTTCTGGCCTTAATTTCGTAAGAATTTTGTCCAAAAAGTCTGCGTGTCTTTTGAGGACTCGACTCAACTTTTCGAGTGCGTACTGTCGTTCATATACAGGCGCCAACTCCTTACACATATTGACCCCCTCTTCCCAACACAACCCCTTATCAAAGTAGTCGATAATTGTCTGATATAATGTCTCCTTCTTCTGGTGATCGACAGAATCCCAAGAAAGCAGATTTGTGTGCAGTTGTAAAGTGAATGCCGACTCCGCATAATTGCCTAATGGAATGTGTAGTTCAGACAATTTCTCAATATATCTCAACATTATGGCTGTTCTATTCGGCGAAGAGATCTCCTCTCTGTAGAACCTCAACAAAGCGTATGTACACATGAGAACACTGTCCCCATCGCCAGACATCACTCTTCGGTAATCAATCAGAAGTGACAATAGTTTAGTTAAAGAGTTAATGAATCGGTGGCCCTCTTCTCGCCATAAAGGGTTCATTTGAGATAATTTTTCGTTCAGACTGTTCAACAAATTTAATAAAATCATTAAATAAATAAATCTTTGAATAAATTAAGTGAAACAAAAGGAAAGCCTTACAATTGGTTTATATTATTCCTGATTTTGTTAAGCAGTTTATTAGTAGAATAGAGTTTTGATTAGATTTTAAAAGTGATTGAAATTTAAGACATTTAAGACTCACATTGTGGACAGTAGTTCTCTGAACTCAGGATCACCAGCACCGGCATTGACTAAAATGTCCAATTTGTCAATAAGAGTGCACTCGACCTGAAATTCAATCAATTTATTTATAAACAAAATTTAAAGAAATATTTGTGAAGTTATGGTATATTAGTCTCAAACCTGTTTGAAGTTTCCGTTAGAGTTGAAGTCGACGTCAATCATATCGTAAAATATAGGAATCGTTGCTTTTCTCAGGTCATGTTCGGGCACAAGAGTAACCTCAAGAAATGGTGAGACCAGAGATGGAATGAAACTTATCTTAGAGGCGCCCAATTGATCCCAACACGAGACCAATTGAAAGCCCATAAGTACTCTCATATCGCCATAAACTTCGAGAATCGACTGCTGCTTAAGAACTGAGACCGACTCTAACTGAAGCCTCCTTTGAGTCAAGAAAGTGATGGCTAAAGAGAAGAATGAGCGCCAAACGACAACATCGAAATCTGGATCCAAAAAATCTCTGCTCATAATCGCACACAACTCTTGTAAAGCGCACAAAATCACGTGATTAACGGTCATCTTCATTGTCAGCCATTCCTCGGGGAAGTGCTCGAGAGTTGCGTGAAATGCAGCGAAGATATGACACAACAGTTCTTTGCGCTGTCGATGAGATCTGATTTGGAAGAGTTGTATAAAATCCCTTTCAGTCATCTGTTGAAGAAGTGATATAAAACAAGTGATGAAATTCGACAAATAGTGGGAATCGTTTTGATGAATGTCAGACAAATCAATGATATGTTCCACAATCACATCCAGTGCCCCAATGGACAGCATTTCTGTGTCACGACTGCTCCCATTTTGAGGTAATTCCATTATTATGTGTCGCAGTATTGGCAGCGATTCCTTTTCAGTGATATGAAGGACTAATTGTCTGATAACTGTGTCTAACAGTTCAAAGCGGGACTCATCGTCTGACCAAATCTCAGAACATTTGACCGTTTCATTGATGACCAGTAGTTTCGCACAAATTATTTTATGGTTTCCATCGAATACAGAATTAATTATCAATTTTATAAGTTTTGATAAATTTAAGACATTTAAGACTGAAATCAATTGAGAAAATGTCTTCGGGATTGACAGTAGTATTGCCTCTTGTATTGAGGTTATACTCTCATCGCTCGGACCTAAAAATTTAAACACAAAATAAATAAATTGAAAAACATTTTTCGTCTTAAAAGACTGACCTTTAGTTTCAATGGCGAGAACTCTATTGAAAGTGGAATAGAGTGCAAACATATCAGCTTTGAAGCTATCGCTGTCTTCGTTATGACCGGTGGCTCTCGTATATAAAATACGGGACTGAATGATGAATTTGATGACCCACGACAACACTCGCATCAATTTCAGGATCTGTTCCCTTTTGTCAGGCATTGTCACCAATTCTGAGATCTGTTTTACGCAAGATATGAGTCCCCTATGAACGAGTGCTGCAGAAAATTGACTCTCAATATAGACATCGAGTGCCGGTTCGTATGACTTGAACTTAGGCTCAGACAATGTCGTGAAGATATGTATTAGAACTTTAAAGACAAGCCCTGAGTGATTGGTAGTTAAGTTCTCATTATTAGCGAATAGAGCGAAGAGTGCGTCCAAAACATCTTCCAAGAACTTAACCAACTCTTCGCCAGGAATTCTCATAACGCGTTGAATAGAATCGGTAACCGATTCAGTGTTTGTCCTCCACTTAAGTAGTGATAAGAGATCACTGTTTTGCGTTAACTTTGATGAAACCAGACATGTCTTAACGTGTGCGCACTCTTTTGATGATCTGCCAAATATGCCGGCCGTGGAAGCGTTCATACAGTCTTTAGATCCCCACGGAATCAGTATATAGTCATTAGAATTATCTAATTTGCGGATATCATCGCATTTGTAAATATAGATTTCGTGGTCTCCGTCGCCAATACAGGCGCCCATTCTGTCGGCTAAAGGAAGGAATGCAAAGCCCAGTAGTTTTCTGTCTCTATCTTTGGTAGAACAGTGTCTGAACTCGAATCTTATGTGCGCCCCTTCGAACAGGTCTAACGGGACGTATACTTTCATGTGTTCGCACAGTTTGGGATTGTTTTGATGGTACAGAATATGGGATCTGTAATAAGTGACTCTGTCGTCATTCACACCACTGCTGATTGCCTTCTCTAGAATACCATTTTCAGTGACCAAACAGGTCGACACTTCTATATTCTTGGGAATGGCTTTACCTAACATTAAATCAAATAATTTGTTAAATGAATTCATTTTTTCGATCAATAAATGGTAAACAAAACAAATAAATCAGAAAACAATGCAAACAATAATTATTCAAATCTGAGCGCACATACAGACAGACAGACAGAGATGCAGTCAAACAGATAATAATAAGAAGAAGAAGAATAAGGAAATCGATAAATACCTCCTTTTTCAAACTCTGCCGTTTCTATAGACAAGTAGAGGTCATTCCGAAAATTGCCAGCAGTTATGATATCACCGAAGCTTTTGGTCAAAGCTATGCAAGTGTTGGGCGCCTCCAACATATTGATGGGCAGATCATCGGTAAGTAGTTTTGTCGCGATATTAATGAATGCGTTTTGCGATTGATTTAATTTATTTGTCTGTTTTCGGACCAAAATATCAAAATTGTTTGCGATATCGCCTTCGAATAGCTTTATGTCTGCATCAGAGGTACGGATCAGATCTGCAATCGGCAACATATTGAAGGCCAGAGCTCTCTTGAAATATCCGGTTCCCTGTTGTGATTTTCCTGACCTCTCATTAACAAACATTTTTCCGTATCTCCAGATCTGAACGCAGAGCTGCAATCCTTCAGTGGAGTTGTGATACAACTTCTTGGAGGAGATGTCAGTGAAGATAACGCGATTCACTTTACTATTTGGTCGATAACAGAACTTTTCTGTTAAATAATCGGTTCCATCGAAAAGAGATAAATCGATTTGGATTTGATCGTCGATTGCACTGAAGTTTGTTTCGCGGATATGAATATAGAAATGGTTTTTGTCGGACTTCTTATCAGATTTCTTCTCACTTTTACCACTTAATGACATCACACTATCAGCTGATCCACTGTTCGACTGTTGATTCAAATGAATGTCCAATAATTCGAGAGGAGTTTTCGATTCTGGATCTATTGGTTCGCAATTAACTCGAGGAACAAAGTCGAGACCTAATAAGTGATTTCCCCAATCAATCTTAGAGACTATCTGTGCCTTCAATGTCTTTGACATATCAGTGGTAGTTGTGCTCGATCTCAATTGCTTCCTCCATTCTATCAGTTCTATCATTGCTATACGTATTGTTTCAAATTTATTGTGGTCTCGAAGAAGATATATATTCCGCCATTTGTCTGACCACTCGCGGAGTGTGGAAACCACTTCTGAAGAAACAGGATCTTCGGGTGCAGACATACTATCACTAAATATAGAAATCATATTACAATATATAACTTCTTCAGGAATTGTCAAAAACTGTCACACTTTGAGGAATAATCAAAGAAGAGAACAAAAGAATAGATTCTTACCATTTCTTATCGGAATTCAAAGCTTTTATTTGAACATAATTTGAGGGAAAAATCCCTATTTTGGCGCTATTTTGCTGAGAATATCCACGAAACCATCCTTTAATCAAATCATAGAAATTATTATAAATTAAAATAATGGGAAATTTGATTCTTCGGATAACAAACCATTGCATTCTTGTAAAACAATGAGTAACTCTCCGACAGTCAACTGAAGACATTCAGAAGAATTGGATTTGAAATTATGTATTGCTTTAAAGGAAACAAAATTATGAATCAATTAATTCAGACCGAAGTTGAGGTGAAAAACCAATAATCGGTAAAACAATAGGCTTTTCTCCACTAAAACACTTACCGATTGCTAATTGTTTGGTATTAAATAAGTGCCAAAAACCGTTTTCTTTCATAATTTCCTCGTTTATTAAACAGGATATACACAAATCTTATCATTTATTCAATCGTTTGAATAATAAAATGAATTAATGCATAAATAAAACACTTTTTTTGTTTTTTGGTTAAGATTTAGGAATATTTGAGTATTGCTGACAAACATTGCATTCAATTATTATTTTGTTATTTATTTTTTTGTCAATTCTTTTGACACTATATTTAGGTCTTTAAGAAGTGTTTGAAAATCAATTTTCTTCATTTGAAAGGTTATTTTGGATCGAAATTCATATGTAATTTCAAATTCAATTCAATTTCATCTCATTTATTGATTTTTCAATTTTCAAACTCATGTTTTTGTGTGCATAGAATAAAAGCTTAATAGAGTTTCTAACAAAATATAACGTTTTATTTAACAAAAGCTTTTTCTATACAAAACTACAGAATTTGATAAAAGGGTTCAAATAATATACTATTTATTAGACGTTATTTGTGCTGTTTTTATGACAATAACAACAAAACCATTTGTTTTATTGATTTGACGTTTCGTTTGAAATAACTTTTGAAAAGACTTTAATTTAATTTCATTTAATTGAATCATAAAAATTTAATTTCAATTTATTCTCGTTTTATAAAACGCTTAAAAACAATTTACGAATCTTTAAATGACCATGATAGATGATAAATACATTATTTTAGCCTCTCTTTTTAAGTTTAAGCTTATATTTTGAGCCTTTCCAAGAAAATTTAATAAAGTTCCATAGTGGAACTTCAATTTTAAGATTAGCTTTTGAGAAAATTACATTAACTTTAAGTTAGAATGTTTCAAGGTTGCGATTCGCATCATCATATATGTGAAAATTGAAACTAGATATGGTAGTTTTCATTAAAATTCCAAGCTATTCTAGAATTAGCAAGTTAAATTTCTTATAGTTAAACATGCTCTAATTTAATCATACATATTTATGTAGCTTATATCGAAAACATTATCTTGATTGAATATAATAAATTGAATTTAATAGCTACAACAAGGATAAAGTAATTCGTCATATAATTGAATTAACAAAAATATGTGAAATAAAAAACTTTTTTGTTTTTCTCATATATTTATCGATTTTCCTGTTGTAAGCCCTCTCTGAGGCTCTCTCTCTCTCTCTCTCCCAATAGTTTCTCTTTTATGAACTATTATTTGTGCAAAAACCAGATGTCAGTAGTGCTCAACTGCTCTTCAAATAACTTGAGTTAACTTATTTTCTAATCAATACCTTTTGAAAATGAAATGCAACCAAATATTAGACACAAACGCAATAATTTAGTACCAAATCTTAGTCACAGTTCTTATGTTTTATTAGATTTCGATATGAATTGAGAGAAATAATTGAATCCAAAAAACAGACAAAAAATGATAACAAAAATGGCGGACAAAGTGTTGAAAACGATTTGTTTTCATTGAAAGTGAAGACAAAAACAATAAAAATCATTAAATAATTAATTAATTATTTAATTAAATTGATTTCCATTTAAAATGAATATCAAATAATAATCAATAATTAAATTCAAAATAAATATTAATATAAAATCAATTTCATCGACAAAAGAGTTGTTTAATTTGTAATCAATTCTTAAGATTTCAATCAATTTGAATGTCTTTGTGGTCAACGGAGTCTCAAATGATGGACAACACAAGCAATAGATCTGCGGATGAATATATTGACGACGCGTTGATCAACGATTCAGTAAAGAAACTGTTGTCCGACAACACAGACAGCGGACACTTCGATCTGACGGCCGATCTCTTGCATACCAACACTACTTCACATTCAGTCGTCAATTGCGGACAAATGGGTTCTCATTCGGGCGCAACAGTACAGGAGGGCATGGATTTAGTGGACGCGTTGGACACTTTGGTCCAGCATTTGAGCCGAGAGACCAAATCTATGCCAAATGATTGCGAACCAAATGAAACGAATGTCAGCTCTTTCTCATCGTTTAATAGGAGTTTAATTGACCACAACTACTGTAAAAAGGATTTGTTTGACACGACTGCCCTCACCAGTGGTGACACTCAACAGATAACACAGACTTTCGGACAGTCATCGCCGCAAAAGTCGATTATCACAAGCAGTTCTCAATCACCAGTAGTCCAGTCGTCGTCATTCACGCCATTCAATGATAATTCATACGCCTCTTCATCTACACTGTCGGCCACATCGCCGGCACCTCAAACGCCCGGTTCTCCTCCGGTGCCATCAACGCCGCCCTCATCTGCCAACAGATCGCCGCCAAAGACTCCAACGGCTTCGCGAAGATCTCAGCGACAAATCGATAAAATAGAAAAATCTGTTTTAGAAAAAATTAAAGCAGAAAATCAGGAAATGCTTAAACGAGAAAAGGAGGAAATGGTTTGTATTATTTGTATCCACTCTTTTGGTCATTATATCACTTATTCCGACCAATTTATAGTCATTTCAGTCAATAAAGTATCAAATTTCACTAAAACTCTAAGAATTACTGAATATTTCGTTCAAAACAAACCCCTTTTAGTCATAAAATAAAAAAATGGTTTAATTTATTTCATTTAAAAACTATTTTATCTAAAATTTTGATGAAATGAGTTTCAAAAATCGAGTTCTAATTGATTGTTGTCTTCAATAGGAGTCTCCAAATAAGATAAGACAACCCATTGAGCCGTTAAGTGATAACAAAGATTTGGACGAAAGCGAACTCATAATAGATTTCGATAACAAGAAAAAAGATAACAAAACAAACACTAATCAAAGCAATAACAAGAAGAGGATTAAAAGGAGTAAATCGCAAACCAATGGTATGTTTAATGTCTAACAAATGTTAATAATTGTTAATTACCTCCAATTCTGTTGTCTGTTGTCCTTCTCTTCCAATAAATAGTGGTTTTTCTTATCTCTCAATTGCTGTCACTTTTGTTAACATTTTTGTGTTAATAAAAACTTTTTGTTTAAATAAACCAAAGATTAGATAAAAATTAGTTTTAATAATAGTTTTTACTTTTTATCCAATATTTTGATGAACTAATAGTTTATTAGACTTTTCTATGCACTCCTATTATGAGATAATAAGTTCAAAGATAAGTTCAGGTATAATGTGTTTCAAATGTTTTCTCTCAATTAATGAGTTTTTCCCTAATTTTTGTTCAATTTTGGTGTTTTTATAACAATATATTCCCTTTTATTGAAACAAATGTTTGTTTTTTTAGAAACGAGTCATAAAAAGTCTCGAATGGATTCAAAACATAAAGTTTTTGATAAAAACAATGAAAAAGTTGGAGATTTGAGCCAAAAATCAGTCACTTCTGGCGCTAAAAAGGAGGAGACTTCTGAAATGGATGACGTAATCGCAGCGCTCAGGTCTGGTGTCACTGATTCTGAGGATAGCGAACGACTGGGAAGTGGTCGACAGCAGAGGACAAGGCGTAAGCCTAAGCGTTGGGACGACGACGAAGTCGAAGTTGACTTCAGTGGACAGTTGGGTATTCTCGCAGAACAGAAACAAAGCCAAGAAAACAATGAAAATCTTGACCAAAGTCTCGATGAAAATGCAAATCAAAAAAATGATTTGATTTCAGAAAATGTTATTAAAATAAGTGATAAAATTGAAGACACTTTCGAAGAACCAAATGAACCAAAAATTGAAAAGAAGTCAAAGGTTTGTATATTTTGTGAATATTTTGTTCGTTTGTTCTCTAATTTTATACATTATTTCAGGAAAATGATTCACAATTATCTTCAGGAGGAGAAGATGACGACGAAACCGGATCTGATTTTGGGAGCGAAGACGATCCCGACAAGTTATGGTCAGTTATTTTGGATTCTTTCGACTAAAACTCTATTAAAATATTCAAAAATCTGATGAATAATGTATTTGCTATCTGTGTTCGAGTGCTGACAAACACGACTACCACTTATTATTCTGAACCTTTTTTGTCAATATTTTAGAATAATTTTAAAATTTAATTCTTTTGTAAGAATTTTATAAAATTTGTTTTAATGACATTTCAGGTGTACGTGTCGTAAACCACACGACGACCGCTTTATGATTGGATGCGATTCTTGTGAGGAATGGTTTCACGGAAGTTGTGTTGATGTCACTAAACAACAGGGTTTGTGTTATTCAATCATTTAATAATATTTTTATCCATTTTTCAAAAGATGATTTCCTATCTGTTGTGATCACTATTTTACCCCCTTTTTGCTGATTTTCCTAATTTTTAAGAAATTGTTTTTTTCCTCATTTTTTTGCATTGAATTCTAATTTGATTTTTCAATTTAAAGGCCGTATTATGGAAAAAGCGGGACAGGAATGGCTGTGCAAGACTTGTGTCGATGGTATCAGTAAAGGAATGAGTCGCTCTGACCTTAAGAAACAGGCCGACCAAAAGAGAGCCAAATTAGAAGCAGAGGAAAGAATCAGAGCGCAGACCAAACGAATGGCACGAGAAAAGTTCCTAAAGAGAGAGAAATCAAGGGAAGGCACTAAACATAAGGAAAGGCGGAATTCAGAGGGAAAGTCTCCAAAATCAGCGCATAAACAACAATCCGTTGAACAAAAAGCCAGTGCTTTGGCCAAAAAAGTGAGTCAAATGCCGCCCAAAAAACGTGAATTGCATTTAAGACAAGAAACAGAAGAGAAGGAAAAACTAAAGAAATTGATTCAGTCGTCGAAAAAGAATTTACACCAAAAGAAGGAATTATTGGACAAAAAGGTATCCAAAAAGTCTTCGACGTCTGACCAAAATCAAAAGAAATCCCCTGGTTTTGAGCCAATCTCTAAAGTGGTGCCAATTGTGCGCAAACCTGAGGTCAAGAAGAAACACAAAGACGCGATCGACCCATCAGTTCAGGACCTCTTCAAAGCAGAACCGATTAAAAAGAGTTCGGTTACGGCTCCCCCAACGCCGACAACACCCAGTACTCCAATTGTTTCGCCATTTAGTCGGAAATCATCGGCTGATTCCCGGCGTTTATCGACTTCAGGGCCTATAGAACGGCAGTGTCCGTCCGGTTGCGGAAAAACAGTTCGAAGCGAAACAACCATTTATTGCAGTCAAGAATGCATTGAAACTCATGTCAAGGAATGTGTTAAACATTTAAGACTCGTTCGCAAAGAGAAACAGAGCTCAGGTATAAAACTAAAAGAGTTCGACGACAGAGTAGTTGTCGTCGAGAAGAGCAGCGGTAGAATCCTATCCGGAAAAGACGGAATACCAGAGAAAGACGTCTTAGAGTTCATTAAATCCAATCCTATGTTCGAAGTGTTTAAGCCGTCGCACATCAAAGACAAGAAGAAGGAAGACATTAATGCAAAGTCACTGACATCACCAATAAAGTCACCAAAAAAAGAGGACAGACGGACATCAATGAGTCGGAGTAATAGTCGGAGTGAATCTGAAGGATCGGATATGATTAGGGCTAACGTAAAGACCACTATTAAAGAGGCTCTCATTCAGAGGTATTTATTATTTATTTTATTTTCATTTGGTTTTCATTATTCTTATATTTTGTTCTTCAGATGCAAAGAAGTTAATGAGACGTCTGTTAGTTCTGATGACATTCGAAAGATAGCCAACAAAATAGAAGAAGAATTGTTTAAACTGTTTAATAGGGAAACATCTCAGAAATATAAGAACAAATACCGTTCCCTTATTTTCAATCTAAAAGACCCCAAAAATCAGGGATTGTTTCGTAAAGTAGTTAACGGAAAGATTGGTCCCGAAAGACTGGTTCAGATGTCAGCCGAAGAATTAGCATCGAGTGAATTGGCCCGTTGGAGGGAAAGGGAGAAAACACTATCTCTTGAAATGATTAAAAGAGACGCCGCAGAGAAAGTCAATCAGGTTATCGTCAAAAAGACACACAAAGGAGAGGAAGTCATCGAATCAACTCTTGTTAACGAATCACCAGTTGATCCAAAAATCGGTAAATTTTTAAATTCACTATTTTTCGATAGGAGTGCCCTCTTATTCAATAGACGGCACAGTCTCTCGAATTTCTGTTGAAACTGAAGTCAATTTTGTTTTATTTTAATTTAGAAGACATAAACTCAACGACTCCGACCTCTGCGCCAAACTCTGGTGTGTCTACAATTTTAGATGATTTAATGGGCAGCTCTACGGCTGACACAACAGCACAGCACAGAACCCATTTATTTTCAAATAATTGTCGCATTTGTTTGAGTAAACAGTCGGACGACACTAAACCGGAATCAGCGAAAAAATCGACGACACAGACCTCAAAACGTGATGAGCCGTCGAGACCTACCCCTAAAAGAGTTCGGGTCGATCCCGATTCAGCCAATAAGATACTTCTCGAAGCAGCAAAACTCAGCTCATCCTCAAAACGTAAGACAAGTGCTGAAGACGAGAATATCCATGATTTTCCGACTTCCACTGTCTCTCTATCATCACCTGAAGTGCCGACCAGTTCCTCGGCTTCGCGTCCCATATGGAAGGGAAGTGTGTTTATGCAGGACGTGGCGAAGTTTTCCGCAAATGCTGTCAAAGTTAGCGGAGGTGTCGGCGACTACTTGTCTCAGGTATTCATTCATTTTTAATCGCTTTTGACTTAAACTCAAATCTATTTATGTTTTTCAGGACATCTCTAATCAGGTGACAGTTATTGGACGGATAGCACCGGAACAAGTGCTCGATTATGTCAAGAAACTAAGATATTCTTCGCGAACTGAAATCGGTTTAGTGAAGTTCCTCTCCTCTAAAGAGAATCGTCAGGAATACGACAAATTCTTTGACTATTTGGACACTCGAAAGCGTTACGGAGTTGTGGGCAATACAGGGAAAGCCCTCAAAGACTTTTACATTCTGCCCCTTCCCAAGAATGGCGAAGTTCCAGATGTCTTACTGCCGTTCGACGGACCCGGTATTCAATTATTATTCCTTTTATTTAAAAATTGATTTCAATTATAATTTAATTGTCTTTAGGTTTAGACAAAAAGTCAAACCGACCTAACCTTTTGCTCGGAATATTGATCCGAAGCAAAGGTCACTCCAAAGTCCAAACGCCACAAACCTCATCGACAAACACATCTTCGACCAAATCTAAGACATCGAACGCAGTGTCAAACACTACAGAATTCCGTTCTTATACTCCACCGCCGAAGTCATCATCAAATGAATCGTCTCCTGAAGACAATAAGGATGCGGACGACGTCTCATACACCCCTCCGCGCACAGGTTTCACATCTTTCAAAGCATCTAAAAAGCCGAGCGCTGACGACGACGAGCCCTATGATCCCGAAGAAGCAGAGCTGTCGAACTCGAATTCATTACCGTCGGCTTCTTCTTCTACTCCATCGATAGAAGAACTAATGGATCAAATCGCCAAAAGTACAAATCCGGTCGAAATGACATCTTCTGTATTGTCTGCAATCGCCGGCTCATCAAATCTGGAACTCCAGCGCCGACTACTCGACCAATTGACCGCTAAAGTTGACGAACAGAAGAGACAATTGGAACAACAGAAGGCCGAAGCGGAAGCCCAGTCCTCTCAAAGCCATAATAGCACAGTCATACCCGGTCTGGACGGACAGTTCGCTTCCACTCTGAAAGACATTAAAATTCCGGATAACATTCACGACATTCTTTCGACAGTCAAACAAAAGACACAACAGATAGAAGAACAACAGGAGAGGCTCAGAGCTGTGGCCGCCGCAGGATTCAAGTTTGAAGATCCAATTGTTAAGAATTTTGGCTCAAAAGCACCAAATGATGGTATTTTCACATTTTTATCGCTTATTTAAACCAATTATTGAAACATTATTTATATTCTTTAGATTCAATCGAAAGATCACCTGAAGCTGAACCCATGGAAATCGATGAAGAAGTGACTCCTAATAAGTCGACTATAATTGAAGTCAATACTCCGGTTCCCGTAACGACAGAGGCTGAGACCAAAACTCAGCCGAAGTCAATCGATCCCAGACTTAGATCTAAAAAGCAAACCCCTCTGCCATCGATAGCTCAGGAGTCGGGCGGCAAATCACAAGTGGCCGCAATGACTAAGGATGAACTCATGCAAAAGGCCAGGGAACAGATGGCAGCCTTGGCTCAGATGAACTCCACCACTGGTTCGACCCCTAACGCCACTCCTAATAGTAATAATTTAGTGAATAATAAGAATTCAAATAAATCGTCAAAAATAAAGATCGAATGGAAAAAACGGAAATAAATGGACAAAAGTTTTGTTGATTTTCATTAAAAAATCAAATTTTTTTTGCAAAAGATTTAGTTTTTTTGTTTTTTCGCTCAAATTTCGATAAAAGTTTTAATTCTTTCAATCATTTCATTAATTATTAGAATTTCTATAAAAAATGTTTAAAAATTTTATTTCAAATATTCTTTTGTTTTGTTTTTCAAATCAAATGAAAAAAACTTATCATTCATTTCGTAATTTCCTGTCAATTGTAAGACATCTATAAAAATCATTATCTAATCATTCATTTCATTCGTAAATTTCATTAATTAAATTGTTTTCACTAATTATTACATTATTTACATTAAAATCACTTCAAAAATATACTATTATTTGATTTAAATAAAAGTTTTCTTTATTTCAGTGAAATTCACTCATAAATGAGTAATAATTATGTATTTAAGTCTAAATTGAAAACAAAATTAAAAGAAATTAAAAATTATTAATAAAATTGAAGTCTATTTGCACTCAAAACTATGTTATTGTAAAAAATGTTTATCGAAAGTTTGGAAAAAATTTCTTATTTGAGATAATTTTGAAATAATCTCAAACTTAAGACACTTTCCCAAAGAGAGGTTGAGCTCTAACTTAATTAGCGATTGATATTAAATTAAAGTTTGAGGACAGGTGTGAGGAAAACCTATTAGACATTGAGAAAAACCTCAAAAATTCTCTCAAAACTGATCCCAAGAGATAAGACATCGAAAACCTTCATTCTATTAACGGCTCACGACTTAACACTTTATTTGATGGCTTCTCTTATTTTAGAAATACTTTACGACTAATAATCGCATTTAATCGTATAAAATGAAAATAATGAACATAATCATCGTTTTTCTAATAAAATTCAATCTCTTATAATACCTTGCTTTTTATGGTGAGCTGTTCTATTCTGTTTTTTATTTTGCTTTATTTTGTTCTAGTTTAGTTTAGTTTAGCTTATTTTGATTTATGCTAACTTTTAAAGCTAAAGATTTACAGTTAAATAATCTTTGAAATTGAACTTTTAACGGATTAAGACCAGGGATGTCCAGTGTGTGTGTATAATGACTAAGAGGCTACTTTTCAACAGATGTAAAATCGTTAACTTTTAGCAATTAGTTTATCACAAGTTTTTCATTTAAATAAAAGCTGACAAAAGACAAACATCTTTTCTACGGAAACACCATTATAAGCAAAAATGTGTCCAATTGACCCAATTATGAATTTTTTGTTGATGGATCACTTTTTGCTCTCAAAGTTTGGGGTCAGTTTGTGAGCAACACTGGGCTAAAGGGCTGTCCTCATAGCGCATGAGTTGATCGTGATTTTGAGCGCAAACACGCATTCATTGCAATCAAAGCATTGTTTTTATTCAACACTTGTTTACAAAATTCATTAATTATTTGCTTTTTATCGGATTTTTGTTGTTTTGAAACTCATTTTAATTTTAAATTCAATTTTGGTTTTGACTCCACTTTGTCTTCGTTTGTATTATAGTCTCAAAATTTATTTGATTTTTAGCGACAAATAGTTTAATCGCTCAGAGTTTCGTTGAATTGTACACAAATTGTTTCCCAAATGCCTATAAATCGGCAAAATAGTAGCCAAAAACCGTCCTCTAGACTGACCGCTTCTACCATCGCTTCTTCAGCCAAATGCAGGGCAAGAGAGGAAAAGTTGAGTCCTGTATTTGAGCCCATAATGAGTCCGCCATCAAACCTTACCAGGAGTCGAAGTCTTCGTCTACCTCAGAGGTCTCCCGGATTTTTAAGCCCCAGAAAAAGTTAGTCCTCTCTCATTAATAGCGAGGAAATCCTTCGCTCAGAAATATTAATTATATTTATTCTGTTTTTATGACTTTAGACACGAATATAACGGAAGCGGAGAAAAAACAGATAGAATTGGAAAAGAAGTTCAAAGAACTGGAAAATGAAATAAAAGAATTCAAAGAAATAAACGAATTCCTCGCGAGTGAGCGCACAGTTTTAGTGGACAGCCTTCAAGAAGTTGAAGACAGTCTCAATGCATTACGTTTGGAGAATACGGGTCTTAAAGATTCGTTGGCCTTAAAGGAGGAAATGATAACTAAATTGAGTGCAAAATACGCCCGAAATCGGAAGGTTTGGGAAGAAAACGAACGGAAAGCCACTCAAGAGATCAAAATGTTGGACGACATCGTCGACCACGTGATCGACACACTCAAGACATTACCCGAACCTTTTCGATCAACAGAACAGATCCAACAACTAATGGATGTGTTGACTGACGACACAGTCCTCAAAAAGTGATTCATATCTTTACTTAAGTTTGTATTTAATGTATAAAATGTTTGAATACTTTTAAAGTATTATTCTTTCATAACTAAACGAATTGATAGCTTTGCCATAACCTCGACGGCCATCGTTTGGCCAAAAGATATTCCAGATATTCATTGATTTGTACAGAATTTCAATTATTTTTAGGCGTTATTTGTGTTTGAAATCAACAGTTGGTTTCAAAACACAAAAACATTAGAAAAAAGTCAATGACTTTGACTTTCACTCAAAAAGTATTAAAATTATTGTATTTTTCAAAATATTTTTTTATTAATTAATAAATCCATTAATAAAAAGGGATTTAAATCCATTTTCCTTTACTTAATCCGTCTTCAGATGACATTAAATGTCATATTCTTTTGAAATTTGTTGAATAAGTTGATTGTCAGACAAAATGGCAATTTGTGGCTGTTTTTCGGATGAAGTCTCCCCCGACTTCTCCCACTCAGAGGTTTTTAATTTGTCATTAATTTTATGGTTATTTAGATTTTAATTGATTTTAACTCTAAAAGAGGGATTCATCTAAACCTCGAAAGTGCACCGACTTATTATGTTTGGTCATATTTTTGCTCTTTTGGGCGATTTTGGTAAATTGACAGCTCTTTGGAACCGATTTCCTGTCACTTATTTTTTACGTTCTTTTGCTTAAGATATTCATCTCTTCGTTTGCTTTTATAATTGGAAGTCCTTTACGTCTAATTCACGGTTCGGACTCATTTGGCAATACTTGCGGTCACAGGAATGAGCGAATCGATGAAATGCAACTCTCGGGACTCGATATGACTGACAGACCGTAATTATTATCACTTTTTTAAATCAAATGAATCATATATTTAAGAATTTGGTCCATAATATCACTTAATAGAAGTTTAATCCTATTCTTAAACTAACAATTGAGTCAAACTTCTGTTCTTTGTTCGACTCTTTCAATAATTTGTCCCAAAAGTGGTCTGACTTTCAATTAAATCGTTTATTAATCTTTAAAAGTAATATAAATTACAAATTAATATATTTTATGTCTATTTTGTGTTCAGATATCTGTTTCATTTGGATCAGACTAACCCTCAGACCTCTCTTAAGATATGTGTGAAGAGTTGTCCGAAAAAAGATTTGTTAAATATGGCCGACATTTACCTATTCTATACTCAATCGGGTTCTTCTTTGTGTCGCTACGACTATAACTATACAACAGATCCGTCGAGAATTGCCCAACAATTTGCCAAAAATACTCAACTCTTGGCTGAGCTGAGAAGTGGGGGTCCCTGTCCTAAAATGCCAGTCGACGCTACGTTAGACTCATTTTAATTGTGTTTTAATGAAACCTCTTTTAATGACATAATTATACTTCAATAGGAAAGCCATTCTCTATCGCTGTATACCAGCGGTGGCTGTTATTCAGGGACAAGCATTTGGTCACACAGTATATGAGTTCATAACGGGTTTCGCGCCTCTAAAGAAAGTAATCAGTGATTTAATAAACTCATACCGAGAGATCTCCGTCTCTATTGCCGTTTCCGTCGGGTTTGCCTTCTTTTCTGCTTTTGTTATACACTTTATCGCAGGAATAGCCTCTTGGCTTATATTGACTGCCGTTTCCATTGCACTCATTGGTAATATTCAATTTAAAAATCCGTTTTTCGGATAACAATTAATTGAATGCCTTCTCCTTCAGCACTGACTGTATTCTTGTGGTACGCATACATCGATACTCAGTTCCGTCAAAACATATTTATTGATAACAACTCGACAGCAAAATACGCAAAACTACAGTTCCTTCAGGAAGACATCGAAAACGACGAAATCCTGTTTTGGATTGCGATTCTCACAACTGTAGTATCAGTCGTTCTTCTGGTGATTACGTGTGCCCTCAGAACTAGAGTTCGGTTTGTTGTGGCGCTGTTTAAAGAAGCGGCCGCTTGTATTCGATCCATGCCTTTGATTCTATTGCAACCGATTTGGACACTCCTATGTCTAACAATATTCTTAGTGTTTTGGTTGACAGTACTGTTATCTGTTGCGACAGCAGATCACGCAAAACAAGAGAAGCGCCAAATGATGGCAATGAGTTTGACTGATAATGAAATGGAGAGCACATCAGCCATTCGTTTGTCCTCATTTACTCTCATAGATTATTCGATCCCCTCCTGGACTCAGTATATGTGGTGGTATCTAATCATTGCATTTATCTGGACTTCAGAATTCATACTCTCGTGTCAGCAGATGGTTATCGCAGGTATTCCTCATTGCATTCAATTTGAAATTCAAAACTCAAATCTATTGTCTATTATTTGAGGTGCTGTCAGTCAATGGTATTTTACTCGGGATAAGAATCGACTAAACTTTCCGATAGGAGTCTCCATTAAACGTCTATTTCTTTACCACTTGGGATCGGTAGCGATGGGATCTTTCCTCATAACTTTGTTCAAAGTTCCCCGACTTGTCATTACTTACGCTCACAAGAAGTTAAAGGGATTTGACAACTGTTTGGCAAAAAACATTGTCCGGTGCTGTACGTGTTGTCTTTGGTTAATTGAAAAGTTTGTTCAATACCTGAACCGCAACGCATATACTGTAATAGCAATCGAAGGCCGAGATTTCTGTCCGTCCGCTCGGATTGCCTTCAATGCTATCGTTACGAATGCTCTGAGAGTCACCGCTATTAATAGTGTCGGAGATTTCGTCCTATTTTTGGGTAAAATCAGTGTCGCAGCCGTTGGCGGACTCACCGGCGCTATGCTTATGAAGGTATTCATTGATTTCTATTATAGTTTTGTTTGATTTCTAATTTGTTTGACTTAATGTCTTTCCTCAGAATAATCCAGTGCTTCACTACTGGTCAATACCTGTAGTTATGGTCACAATTATAGGCTTTTGGATCGCACACTGCATCCTCTCTGTCTATGAGATGATAATCGATACTCTTTTCCTCTGCTTTTGTGAAGATTACAACAGAAACGATGGAACTCCTGGTAAAGAATATTACTCTCCGCCATCACTCATGCAGTTCCTCACCTGCGAGGAAGTGGACTGCGCTCTGAAGCCATTGCGTTCTCCCGATGCCTCCGATTTATAAATTAATCGCTTCTGAAGCCAAAGAGATTGTCATTTATTAAGTGTTATTCACATCGAAACAGATCTCAAATTCATTTTATATTCAAAACAATTATTTATTCTTCGATTTAATTAATTTTATTTTGATTTCAATTTAATTACGAATTCCTTTAATTTTATACAATTTTCAAGTATTTATGAAAACCACTGAAAATTCATTTGAATTCAATCTTCAATTTTCAAATAAATATTGACTTTTAATCAATTTATTAATTATTTGAACAAATGTTGCTTCACTTCAATATATAACTATATGTATAGATTAGAGGTGAAGAACGGTTCGGTTCGGTTCGGATCGGTTAAAAAATTGGTCAAAAATGTCGGTTTAGGTTCGGTTC